>MU752773.1:0-12369 GCA_026770625.1 Nicotiana glauca | reverse complement strand
GACTTCAACAACTAAAAATGATAACGCCTCCATTCTCCAGGCGGGCTCCTGATTTCAACATCTTAAAATGATAACGCCTCCATTCTCCAGGCGGGCTCCTGATTTCAACAACCTAAAATGATAACCCCACCATTCTCCATGCGGGCTCCTGACTTCAAAACTTAAATAATAACGCCTCCATTCTCCAAGCGCCTCCTGACTTCAAAACTTCAAATGATAACGCCTCCAATCTCCAGGCGGGCTCCTGACTTCAAAACTTAAAATGACAACGCCTCCATTCTCCAGGCGGGCTCCTGACTTCAACAACTCAAAATGATAATGCCTCCATTCTCCAGGCGGGCTCCTGACTTCAACTACAACTAAAAAATAACGACCTCCATTCTACAGGCGGGCTCCTGACTTCAACTGCAACTTTAAAATAAATACCTCTATTCTCCAGTCGGGCTTCTAACTTCAACAACTTAAAATGATATTGCCTCCATTCTCCTGGCGTGCTCCCGGCTTCAACTACAACTTAAAAATAACGACCTACATTCTCCAGGCGGGCTCCTGACTTCAACTACAACTTAAAAATAACGACCTCCATTCTACAGGCGGGCTCCTAATTTCAACTGCAACTTTAAAATGAATACCTCCATTCTCCAGGCGGGCTTCTGACTTCAACTACAACTTAAAAATAACAACCTTCATTCTATAGGCGGGCTCCTGACTTCTACTGCAACTTTAAAATAAATACCTCCATTCTCCAGGCGGGCTCCTGACTTCAACTACAACTTAAATATAACGACCTCCATTCTACAGGCGGGCTCCTGACTTCAACTATAACTTTAAAATAAATACTTCCATTCTCCAGGTGGGCTCCTGACTTCAACAACTTAAAATAATAATGCCTCCATTCTCCAGGCGGGCTCCTGACTTCAACTACAACTTAAAAATAATGGCCTCCATTCTCCAGGAGGGCTCCTGACTTCAACTACAACTTAAAAATAACGACCTCCATTCTTCAGGCGGGCACCTGACTTCAACTGCAACTTTAAAATAAATACCTCCATTCTCCAGGCAGGCTCCTGACTTCAACTACAACTTAAAAATAACAACCTCCATTCTACAGGCGGGCTCCTGAATTCAACTGCAACTTTAAAATAAATACCTCCATTCTCCAAGCGGGCTCCTGACTTCAACTAGAACTTAAAAATAACGACCTCCATTCTACAGGCGTGCTCCTGACTTCAACTGCAACTTTAAAATAAATACCTCCATTCTCCAGGCGGGCTCCTGACTTCAACTGCAACTTTAAAATAAATACCTCCATTCTCCAGGCGGGCTCCTGACTTCAACAACTTAAAATGATAACACCTCCATTCTCCAGGCGGGCTCCTAACTTCAATAACTAAAAATGATAACGCCTCCATTCTCCAGGCGGGCTCCTGATTTCAACAACTTAAAATGATAACGCCTCCATTCTCCTGGTGGGCTCCTGATTTCAACAACTTAAAATGATAACGCCTCCATTCTCCAGGCGGGCTCCTAACTTCAAAACTTAAATGATAACGCCTCCATTCTTCAGGAGCCTCCTGACTTCAAAACTTAAAATGATAACGCCTCCATTCTCCAGGCGGGCTCCTGACTTCAAAACTTAAAATGACAACGCCTCCATTCTCCAGGCGGGCTCCTGACTTCAATAACTCAAAATGATAACGCCTCCATTCTCCAGGCGGGCTCCTGACTTGAAAACTTAAAATGATAATGCCCCCATTCTCCAGGCAGGTTCCTGACTTCAAAACTTAAAATGACAACGCCTCCATTCTCCAGGTGGGATCCTGATTTCAATCTTCAACTGCATTCTATCGTCGTTGTTCCTTCTCCTGAACTAATTTCCTTCTATCTCGATTATCTTTCTTCAGAACTGCTTCCTTCCAAACCTGTGTTGTCTTCTGCAAACTGCTGGGGATAAAACTGTTGAGGATAAAACTGCTGGGGGAATTTTCATTTCTTCAAAACTGGTGTTTCATACTTCCAAAACTGTTGGGGATGACACCGGCCTTCTGCTTTTTCTGAACACAAATTTCATCCTTTTGTTCTGTCCACTGGGGCTACAACTTCCTTCATTAAAACTTGTTATTTTCCTTCTTTCAACACCGCTGGGGATAACACTGGTTCTTAGACCACTTCCCTTAAGACTGATGTTATCTTTCTTCTTTCCCAAGTGGATACCTGACTTCCAGAAAATTTTTGAAATAAAACGAAAATTTTCTGCCCCAGTTTGATAATCTTCCTTGTGGCATGCCTTTCCGCCATCAATGCCATTTCCTTTACCTGCTTTAAATCAAAGAAAATTGTTTAAATCGTGGTGAATGGTTGTGCCACTCCTGCTGGGGATGGTTTTTCCTTTTCTCCTTCCCTGCTCTGCGCTCCATTACACTATCAAAACTTGTTGGGGATGATATTATTTGCTAGTGATGATATTTCTCCTGGTCTTACAACGACATCTTTCTTGTTCCATCACACTTATCTTCGGCCAGTCCTATCCAAATTTCACTTTGTACCATTTTGGAAATTGGTAGTAGGCTATTAAAATCCTTCTTAAACACAAACTGCCATTGAAAAATCTTTAAACAAAAGAAATGAAAAATGATGACTTTAAGAGATAGAAACAGAAAAGTCTTTCTGAACAACTGGGGAGAAGAAAAATGAAAAGAACTTATCTGAACGGTATAACCGATCCCAATGATCATGTCGTGCATTCTGGATTAACCAACCTAGTCTATTTATATCAATCAAACTTTCTTATGGCCATACTTTGCATTTCAAAAGGCCCCGTAACCCAACTCTTTTGCGAATCCGCATCTTTGTTCTGCTCGATGCCTCGACGAATCCTTTCTGCCCACCTTATCTCTCTCGTACCCTTTTCAACTCCTTGTCACCTCATAGTGCCCTTCGAAGGGTTTTCACTAATAAGACTCTCTCATTTTTCTCAACTCCCGTCGCCTTATGGTGCTTGTGGAGGTTTTCACCAAGAAGACTCTCATTTTATTTCGCTCAACTTATGTCGCCTTATGGTGCCTGTGAAGGTTTTCACCGATGAGACTCTCTTATTTTATTTTTCTCAACTGGGGATCGGAGTGTTACCGATAAGACTCTCTCTGCTGAGGATTCTTTGGCTATCAATTCTCTTTAGTTTCTGATCCTCTTTCCGCTGGGGATCAGAGTGTTATTCCCGATTTCCATTCACCTGACTTGGTACTTCTCGGATACTGATCGGGAGGACTTTTTGGACATCAGCTGGGGATTGAAATTCTTGGTATTTGGCTTAAAGGAAAAGGGTATCAAGGGTTTGAAAATAATTTTGATAACTCTTGGAATCAAATTTCTTTCCCGAAATTTAAAAACATAACTTCTGCCCCAGTTTTCTTGCTTGGAGATCTTTCAACTTTTATTATGCTATGATCGAGGCGTGAGGCGCCTACGTATCCTCTTCGAGGAATCAGGTCAAACGTAGTTCCCACTTTCTTTGTTTTTCTTGTTACTTTCTTTATTTTTCTTGTTACTTTCTTTGTTTTTTGTTATCATTTTCTTTTCTCTCTTTTTTTCATTTTCATTACTGATTCCAAAAGAGGGGTATGAAAGAATAAATAAGGCTCAAAAGGGGAAGCAAGGGTTAAAGTGTTTGGATAGAAGAACAAATTTCCTCTGTCATTTCATTCTCCTATACAATACCAAGTACAAACAAACAAAAACAATTACAACCCAAAGAAATCATACATAATATCTTTTGACTGCGTCAGAATTGATAGCCATGTCTATACACCTTCCTTCGATATCTGTCAAACATAAATTGCCATTGGACAACACTCTGGTCATAATAAACGGCCGTTGCCAATTCAGAGCGAACTTGCCCTTTGCTTCGGCCTGGTGTGGAAGGATTTGTTTCAACACTTGTTGCCCTACTTCAAATTTCCTGGGACGTACCTTCTTGTTATATGCTCTTGCCATCCTCTTCTGATACAATTGTCCATGACATACTACTGCCAATCTCTTTTCATCAATCAAGCTCAACTGCTCCAATCGGGCTTTGACCCATTCATCATCATCAATCTCAGCCTCAGCGACAATTCAGAGAGATAGAATTTCAATTTCCACCGGTATCACTGCCTCAATTCCGTATACCAACAAGTAAGGAGTTGCACCTACTGAAGTACGAACAGTAGTGCGATAACCCAACAATGCGAATGGGAACTTTTCATGCCATTGTCTGGACCCTTCTACCATCTTCCTCAATATCTTCTTTATATTCTTGTTGGCTGCCTCAACTGCTCCATTTTCCTTAGGAGGATACGGGGTAGAATTACGGTGTGTAATCTTGAACTGTTGACATACTTCTTTCATCAAACTACTGTTAAGATTAGCACCATTATCTGTGATGATCACCTTTGGGATCCCAAATCTATAGATGATGTGGGAATGAACGAAATCCACCACTGCTTTCTTGGTTACCGACTTGAAAGTTTTAGCCTCAACCCACTTGGTAAAATAATCAATGGTCACCAGAATGAAACTATGACCATTGGAAGCTGTTGGCTCAATAGGTACAATGACATCCATCCCCATGCGACAAAAGGCCAGGGTGCTGACATTGTGTGTAATTCTGCCAGCGGAGAATGAATAAGATCTCCGTGTACCTAGCACTGATCGCATTTACGCACAAAACCAATACAATCTCGCTCCATAGTGATCCAATAATATCCTGCTCGAAGAATTTTCTTCGCCAATACATATCCGGTCATATGTGGCCCACAAACTCCAGAATGCACCTCTGTCATAACTGTCGTGGCTTGACTAGCGTCTATGCACCTCAGTAATCCCAAGTTCGGTGTTCTTTTGTACAGCACTCCTCTGCTGAGGAAAAATCCATTGGTCAACCGCCGAATGGCTCTCTTTTGATCTCCTGTGGCCTGCTCCGAGTATATCCCCATCCTGAGGTATTCCTTGACATCATAAAACCATGGTTCGCCATCCAGTTCCTCCTCTATCATGTTGCAATAGGCATGCTGATCACAAACCTGAATGTGCAATGGGTCAACATGAACTTTTTCTGGATTATGCAACATTGATGCTAAGATGGCCAAAGCTTCGGCAACCTCATTATGAACTCTTGGGATGTGCCTGAACTCCACTGATCGAAATCGCTTACTTAGATCGTGCAAACATTGTCGATATGGTATGAGCTTCAGATCCCGTGTTTCCCATTCACCCTGAATCTGATGCACCAGGAGGTCCGAGTCTCCCAAGACCAAATCATCCTGGACATCCATGTCCGCAACTAACCGCAACCCCAATATGCATGCCTCATATTCAGCCATATTGTTGGTACAATGGAACCGTAGCTGAGCCGTAATAGGATAATGACGCCCTATTTCGGAAATAAGTACCGCTCCTATTCCAACTCCCTTCGCATTTGCAGCTCCATCAAAGAAAAGTTTCCATCTTGGTTCTTCAGTCAACTCCATCTCGTCGACATGCATCGTTTCTTCATCAGGAATATACGTTCGCAATGGCTCATATTCTTTATCGACTGGATTCTCGGCCAAATGATCCGCCAACGCCTGTGCTTTCATCACAGTCCGAGTCACGTAAACAATGTCAAACTCCGTAAGTAGAATCTGCCACTTCGCCAATCTTCCTGTAGGCATGNAAGTTAGAGCGCAACATGTCTTCTCAAGTTGAGTGTACTTAACCTCATAAACCGTAAACTTCTTGCTGAGGTAATAGATGGCCTGCTCCTTCCTGCCTGTGATGTTGTGTTGCCCCAGCACACAACCAAATGAATTCTCCAAGACCGTTAGATAAAGAATCAACGGCCTCCCTGGCTCTGGTGGAACCAGCACAGGCGGATTTGATAAGTACCCTTTAATCTGGTCAAATACCTCCTGACATTCTTCCGTCCATTCTATTGCAGCACCTTTCTTCGGTAACCGAAATATGGGTTCACAAGTCGCGGTGAGTTGAGCGATAAACCTACTGATATAATTTAACCTTCCCAACAAACTCATCACCTCGGTTTTGTTCTTTGGAGGTGGTAACTCCTGAATGGATTTGATCTTCGACGGGTCTAACTCAATGCCTCGCCTACTGACTATTAATCCCAACAGCTTTCCAGATGGAACACCAAATGCACATTTAGCAGGGTTGAGCTTTATTTCGTACCTTCGAAGTCTTTGGAAAAACTTTCTTAGGTCTCCTACGTGGTCTGCCTGCCGCTTGGATTTTATGATCACATCATCCACGTATACCTCAATCTCTTTGTGTATCATATCATGAAACACAGTAGTCATTTCTCTCATGTATGTTGCTCCAGCATTCTTCAAACCAAATGGCATTACACGATAGCAATAAGTTCCCCACGACGTGATGAAAGCCGTTTTCTCTGCATCTTCCTCATCCATCAAAATCTGATGATACCCAGCGTAGCAATCCACAAAAGACCCGATCTCACGTTTGGCACAATTTTCAATCAAGATATGGATGTTGGGTAACAGAAAGTTATCCTTTGGGCTTGCTCTGTTTAGATTGCGGTAATCGACACATACCCTAATTTTTCCATCTTTCTTCGGCACTGGCACCATATTAGCCAACCAACTAGGATATCGAGTAACCCGAATAACCTTTGCATTCAGCTGCTTAGTTATTTCTTCCTTAATCTTCACACTCATGTCGGTTTTGAACTTCCTCAATTTCTGCTTGATGGGAAGGCATGCCGGGTCAGTGGGTAATTTGTGAACCACTAGATCGGTGCTCAAACCCGGCATGTCATCGTATGACCATGCAAAAACATCCTTGAACTCAACAAGTGCTTTCATTTCGCTGATGTTCCGTTCAATGTGGACGCTTATTTTAGTTTCCCGAATATCATCCGCATCCCCCAAATTAATGGCTTCCGTGTCGTTTAAGTTGGGCTTGGCTTTCTCTTCAAATTGGCTTAACTCTCTGTTAATTTCCTCGAAGGCTTCATCCTCATCGTATTCCGACTCCTCATCATATTCTATCTCCTGCACTACCAGTTCAGAATTAGATTGATTTTTTAGACTAGGTTAAAGATCCGTCGTGCATGCCATGTCACTAAGACCAGTATAAAGAGAACTGTTCAGAAAAGGAAAGAAGAAGGCAAAATTAAAACAAAATAAAGAGTGAAGAAGAAGCTTTCATTGATTGAAATACGGGATAACAAGGTTTCACACTTTGATGAGTACAGAATAAAAGAAAACTGGATTACAACCCTGGAATATCCAGTTAAACATGAAGGAAAATCAAAAGCCTACTACCAGGACTCCCTCCGCATGGGAAGAGGAGTAGCCATCCAATTGTTAATCTTGGCCTTAGGCCCCACAAACTGCACATCTGTCTTGCTGGATCCTTCCCCAGCTTCTACCATGTTGACTTCAACAAATAATCTTTTAAAACCTTCATCCAAATCTCCACTTATACCAATCAGTGGCTCTGTATCCTTGGACAGCAATTGCTTCTTGATACTCGGCCTGGCAAAAGATCGGGACAGGTGTGGGATTGGCTTGGGAAGGACCCATGCTCTCTTCTTCATCTTCTTGGCCCGTCGCACATCTGTCGCTGTAGGCTTGAACCCCAATCCAAAGGTATCCAGATTCTTGGGCAAAGAAACCGGCTGAACAATACCCTGTAAATCAGCCCCCAAACCTTTACCTGGCACAAACCCATTTTTCAACATCTCCGAGGCTACCATGACAGTTGCAGCCGCTATTCTGGGAAGTGGGATATTTTCACCCTCAAGCACTTTGTCCACTGAAACCGTATCGAAAACCTAGTAAACCCACGGTCCCTTGTCATTATCAGTCTCTATGAAGGGTATGATAGCATCACTCACGACGCATATATTGTCTTCCCTAGGAACTACGATCTCTTGTCTATCCCACTCGAATTTGACTATCTGATGTAGTGTAGAAGGCACTACTTTGGCAGCGTGAATCCATGGTCGCCCCAATAGAAGATTATATGATACTGCGACGTCTAACACTTGGAACTCCATGGTGAACTCGACCGGAACAATTGTCAATTCAAGTATGATGTCACCCACTGTGTCTGTACCACCCCCATCAAACCCTTGAACGCAGATGCTGTTCTTCTGAATTCTGTCATTATCAACCTTCAACTTGTTCAAGGTGGACAACGGGCAAATATTGGCACTGGACCCATTATCAATCAATACTCGAGTGACTACCAAGTCTTCACACTTCACGGTCAAATAGAGAGTTCTATTATGTTCTGTACCCTCCACGGGCAACTCATCATCAGAAAATGTCACCTGGTTCACCTCAAAAATCTTGTTTGCTATTTTCTCCAGATGGTTCACAGAAATCTTATCCGGTACATGGGCTTCGTTCAAAATTCTCATCAACGCCCGGCGATGCTTGTCCGAATGGATCAATAATGATAACAACGAGATCTGTGCCGGGGTCTTCCTCAACTGCTCCATAATGGAGTAATCATGTGCCTTCATCTTCTTCAAAAATTCTTCTGCCTCTTCCTCGGTAATTGGCTTCTTCGTTGCTACTGGATTGGTCCGTCTTAACTCCGCAGGAGCAAAACACCTTCCCGAACGAGTTAGACCTTGGGTTTCACACACTTCTTCCACAACTTCTTTTGCCTTATACATCACTGTCACTTGATTGTAGCTCCACGGCACGACTTTTTCACTGATTATCGGCAATTGCAATACTGGCCTGATAACAACCGGTTCTATGTGAGCCCCTTTCACGACTAACACGGGTGTGCTTGATACCCCCTGCATCACCACCTTGACTGGCTCTGATTTCTTCACAGCAATAGACGACCCTTTCCCCATTACCCCAACTGTCTTGGTGTTTACACTTTCCAGTTGGACCACTGCCTTCTCATTGGTTGGTTTTTTCTTGGGACCGACTTCACCAGCCCGAACCATTATTACTGTTTGCGAGGGCTTCTTGAACTCCCCTCCTTGTGCACTAGTTCGATTATGTGGGGCTCATGGTGCGCTGGCAACAGATTTCGATTGATGTTTGGTGCTTCTGGAGCCTGAACCTTGATCCTGTTTGTATCAATAAGGTCTTGCATGGGAGTTTTCAGCTTCCAGCATTTCTCAATATCATGTTCGGGGGCCCCCGAACAATATTCACAGCTCACTGAATGGTCTAGATTTCTGGGAAGGGGGTTTGGCAATTTGGGCTCAATAGGATTCAGCAGGCCTAGCTGCCTCAATTTGTGGAAAAGAGTAGTATAGGTTTCTTCCAGCGGAGTAAGTGCTCTTGGCCTCTGCACCCTTTCATTCTTGAAACCTTGATTCCTACGGAAACCTAACCCTGACGGGTTTCTGTAGGCCCTCGGGGGTGGATATGTGTTTTGTGGAGGTGGATATGTATTTTGGGGAACCGGCACGCGCCATTGCGGGTGAGCTGAAGGCTGGGTATATGTTTGGGCGTGATGGACGGAAAAACGTGGCTTTGAGTAATAGGGTTGTGGAGGGCTATATGGAGTGTATTAGTAATTTGGGCGGTGGGGTCTGGGCTGGTAGTAGGGTGAAGGACTTCTGGATCTGGACCAAGTGCCTGCTTCGATTGTTGCGACTTCTTCTCTCTTCTTTTTCGCGAGCGCACCTCTCGTGCCGCTCTGGATGGCCTGGGTTGTGGCCTTGATCGCTGAATAGCTCATTATCTTGTTGGCCTTGAGTCCCTCTTCAATCATACTGCCCATTTTTACTACCTCATTAAAAGATTTACCAACTGACGTCACCAGGTGACCAAAGTAGGTAGGCTCCAAAGTCTGCAAAAAGTAGTCCACCATTTCACCTTCCCTCATAGGAGGATCGACTCTTGCCGCCTGTTCCCTCCAACGGAACCCAAATTCCCTGAAGCTTTCTCCAAGCTTCTTCTCAAGTTTCAACAGTGTAAGACGGTCAGGGACGATCTCAAGATTATATTGGAAATGACCGGCAAATGATTGCGCCAGGTCGTCCCAGGTGTACCACCTGCTAGGATCCTGCCTCGTGTACCATTCCAGCACAGACCTACTTAAACTTTGACCAAAATAAGCTATCAGTAGCTCATCTTTTCCCCCGGCCCCTCTCATCTTGCTACAAAACCCTCGCAGATGCGCCATTGGATCATCGTGCCCCTCATACAGATCAAATTTTGGCATCTTGAAACCTGCCGGAAGTTGGACATCAGGGAAAGGACACAGATCTTTATAGGCTACACTGACTTGGCCGCCCAACCCGTGCATATTCCTGAAGGACTACTCCAGGCTTTTCACTTTGCAAAGCACTTCATCCTGCTCCGAACTCTTAGCCGACCTCTCAATTTTCGCCGGGATCTCAAGGTGAGGATTATAAGTATGTGGCTCGGGTGCTTTGAAGGTAGGTTCATGGGGATAGTATTGGTTATTGTGAGCTTGAAACAACAGCTCACTGGATGATCTTTGTAGTGTGGCTGGTGGGGGTGCCACGAAAACAGGAACAATTGGTGGGGGAGGGTTCTAATTGGGTGGTGGAGCTTGGGGATCGTAGGCATTTTTCCCCTGATAGTATTGGTGAATTGGGAAGCTTGTTGATGGGCCAGTGGGGGGTATTTCGGCGTCTTTACCGGTGGGAGAGTAGGAGTAGCGGGAGGGACTGACACCTTTTTCACCCTAGCCCAGGCTAGGTGCATTTATTTTATCTCTTGTCTCAACTTATCTACTTCCTCCTTCAGCATTTGATTTTCCGTCTTTTCCTCCTCAACACTTTTCTCCGAGTTAGACATGCTTTTTGGTATGGGCCCTTTAGATCTTGTCCGGTAATGGTAATCTGCCAGTATGTTCTAACAAGCTAACTATCTGAAACTGGTTTTAACAAACTTTATTAGCGTTAGAATTTAACACATTAGATAACCGCACATTGGCATGAATGCACCTATACAGTTAATCGTCTCTATTATGCATTTGCTCGGCTGCATGCGTCATCCCGACTTCTTACATATGTGCCCCAAACTTTCCTTTATTTCCTTTATTTCTTTCTTTCTCGTTTTTCTATTATTCCCCTCTTTTATTTTTTCTTTTGATGGTGGTGAGCAAAACAAACTATTTCGAAAAATAAAAACTCATCATTCCTTTTTCTTTTTCATTGGCGAGAAAAACAATTATTTTGAAAATAAAAACTTCCCCTTTTTTCTTTTCCTCGGTAAATAAAATAAAAACACATTTTTTCTTTCTTTTTTTTTTGAAGATCCGGCAGAATTTCGACACTACTTGGGCATTGGTTTCTTTCTAAACAAAATAAGTAGTTATCTCTCTACGCTGTTGTTTTTCTCTTCTTTTTTTTTCACAATTTTCCAATATTCCCAATTTTCAGAAGCCGGTCAACATGCTAGTCCGAAGCAAAATAAATGCATAGGTAGCAAGTAAGATGCATCAGGATGGTCCTTTCATTTCAGGTTGCCTGTCCTAGATGGACCCAACTCCTGTGTTGAGTCCCCTAAGTCAAATGCACATGATGCAAACAAACGTTCATACTAGGGATCCGGCATAAGGCTTTGTTATTCTAAGTTTTCAAATCCTAAAGGAGATGATAACTAGACCTGGCTTACCTGGGTGGACAACCCGAGCAGAGGAGCGTCAAGCGTTACCAGTAGTAGAACATCACTGGCTAGATAACGGCTCTCCCGCCTAATCATGTGTGACTAAATCCTTCACCAGAAGCCGGTAGGCTAACTGGCTTTATCTCAAGACAGAAGTTTTGTGATGCTGGTAGGCAAACACAACATAACTACCTATTAGGAAACCCAGAGAGGTGCGAGAGAGGACAGCTTATAATACAGTTCAACAATATCAAAGTGGTAAAAACAGTCAATTAGCACAGTAAGCACAAATAATGTAACAAAATCAGATAAAGCCAAACATAACAATTTATCCAAGCTCGAGTTCTGAACCCTGAACCAGAGATTCTGGGTTTTAATCCCCAGCGGAGTCGCCAGAGCTGTCACACCTCCTTTTTCTGGCGCCCGCAGGGGCGTAAGGAGTTTTTTCAATTAAAGGACAATCGAAACGGGATTTATTTATTTAATTCAGAGTCGCCACTTGGGAGATTTATGGTGTCCCAAGTCACTGGTTTTAATCCTGAATCGTGGAAAATATTGACTCTGTTTAACAGTCTGCGCACCAAAAATCCGGATAATGAATTCTGTTAACCCGGGAGAAGGTGTTAGGCATTCCCGAGTTCCGTGGTTCTAGCATAGTCGCTCAACTGTCACATTCGGATTATTTATCTGATTTTATCAATTATGAACTTATATGCAAATTTTAACTTTTAAACGCTTTATTATTATTATTTTA
>MU752772.1:135846-154901 GCA_026770625.1 Nicotiana glauca | reverse complement strand
TATATATATATATATATATATATATATATATATATATATATATATATATATATATATATATGTATCATGAATTTCATGTCAGTATCGCTCAGAGGCATTCAAATGCTACATGTTATATCTCCTACATATCTCTTTACATTACTATTTTTATTTATATTTTCCTGCCTTACATACTCGGTTCTTTATTCATACTGATGTCCCTTTTGCCTAGGGACACTGTGTATCATGCCCGCAGGTGCCGATAGACAGGTTGACAATCCTCCTAGTAGGCTATCAGCTCAGCACAAGGTATTGGTTCACTCCGCTTGTTCCAGCGTTGCTTATTTGGTCAGTATGATTTGGACATGTATTGATTTAGTGTATGAGTGATCAATTTGGTCTTATAGGCCCGTACGTCACTTGTATAAGTTTGTATTACATGTTGGGTCATCCTATGTCGAGTATTCCCTTTTGTTTTATTGTGAGTCCTTTTGAGATAGTGTTGGGAAGACAGCCTGACACACCGCTTGAAGTTGCTCAAATAAAATCAGGGGGCAAATTCCTACTACTTATAGATATGCTTGTAACTAGCATGAGTTGCTGGCTAAAGTGCGAGACAACTTGAGAAAAGAGGCTAAAAGAATGAAAACGAATGCTGACAGAAATAGGCAGCCTTTGGAGTTCAATGTTGGTGACAAGGTCTTGCTAAAACTTACTCCACAAATTTGGAAGAAAATCAGTAGCAAGACGCGTCATCTTGGGATGATTCCAAAGTATGAAGGCCCATTTGAATTTGTAAAAAAGGTGGGTGAACTGGCTTATCAGTTGAATCTGCTGGAATGTCTCAAAATTCACCCAACTTTTCATGTGAGTTTCCTAAAACGGTTCCATGAAGATGCTGAAGATCCGACAAGAGCGATGACAAAGCGTGATCCTCCAGTAGAGTTCAAGCAATTTGAAAATACTATTGCAAAGATTTTGGATCACCGTACGCTGGGTCAAAGCAAGAAGAATAGGCGGGAAGAGTTTCTGGTTCAATGGACGGGAAAGCAGGAATGTGATGCAACTTGGGAGAAAGTACCGTGTCTATTGGAATTTCAGGATCAAATCAAGGTGTATCTGGATTCCACCTCGTCGAGGGCGACGAGCTCATCTGGTAGGGTAAGTTTGTTAGCCTCTCGGCTTGACTGATCAAACATGGCATGGGTGTGATGAGGGATTTACATGATGTACCTCATCACGTCCCTAGGATGAATGTGGCATCATGTTGATAAGGTTGTCTGGCATGGGAAAGTGTCGATGGGCGTGGACTACGGTATGACGACATGTGTCTAAGATGCCAAGGCATGAAAAGACCATGGCATTGGTGTGGCCATAGCAAAGCAAAAACAACGAGTAGCAGAAGCATAGTAAAGGCTGGAAAAATTAAGCCAAGCTAAGGTAGGGCGTGGCAAGGCAGATGGGCGTGGGCAAGGCAGTGTCATGGGCGAGGTGGGCAAGCATAGTAAGGGCTTCATGAAGGCTTGGCGCGAAGACATGACAAAGTTGGCCTTTGGCGCCAAAATTCAAAGGTTGCGCCCATGTGCTACGCACATGCATGGCAGTTGGCCAGTTGGGATAGTTTCCTATTTTTTAGCGTAATGGCTATGCGAGATTGTGGGAGTGTCTTGTTTGAATTTTGAAATTTGAAATCCTTTGTAGTTGGGAATGTCAAATGCTAGATAGGATAAGGCTGAGCGACAAAAACGTTTGCCTATATATTCTTAGTCTAGGAAGAATGTTGGCTGTCTTTGACTCCTTTTTGTAAGGTTCTTAGTCTAGACCAGCTTTGGTTGGTTATTTTCCGAGAAATAAATTATACCGACCAAAGGTTGTCGGTAAATACTTCCCCTGCAATAACCGACCAACTTTGATCGGTAAACTTAAATATAAATTTTATTAATTTTATAAAATATTTTAAATAATAATATAATTATTAAAATTTTAAAAAGTGAGTCCACATTACCGACCAAAGATGATCGGTAATCAAAAAGCTGCTTTGACTAAGCAAGTCTGACCACTTCCATTAAACTTTTGACCAATATACTTACCAACTTTGGTCAGTATGTAGTTTTTTTAAAATGTAAAATACTTGTCGCCATTTTTTTGTCGCTTTTATTGACCGACTGACATTGGTCGGTATGGCTTGGTCAGCTTTTCCCTAATTTCCAGTAGTACATTTATGTATGATGTCATAATCTAAGTGTTAAGCCAAAAATGTGAGGAAAAAAGAAGAGGGATTTTTGTGTGACTGTCGTGTAGTATCAAAATGAAAAAAATTGACCCTGTAACAGCTACCATTATTCATTACTCATTTTTGCACCCGCACCTTGCTCCTTTTGTTCTATTGTAAATGTCATATCTGTTGATAGGTGATAATAGGTAAATTAGACTATAATTAGGCCCTAAATACCACATTTTTGAATAGCTTTTACGGTAAAAAGTGATAACAAAATGCTCTGATTAGTGCTTTTCATGCTTTGTAGGATATATCCAATAAAAGAAGTCTGTGGAGTACTTTTGGGATCAATTACGGAGAAAAGGAGGCCAATCATACAATATCCACAAAGTGCACTAAGCGAAGGGACAAAACCAGAACTGAAGGTCACTCTGACAGCTATCCAGGCGTAACCGCGGTAGAACGTGTAAACTTCAGGGACCAAAGTGCAAAACACGGGATTTTAAGCCCTAAACCTTCTATTAAATGAAGGAAGCCAGCCAAGAAAGGTGAGGACACCAATTTGGAGTAAAAACACACACGGGATCGTGAGGAAGTAGAGAATTCTCAGTTTTCTTCATCTTTTTCTAGTATTTTCAATTAATTCAACAATCATGCAATTGTTTGATTGTATCATGAGTGGCTAAACACCCATTGTTCTGGGGTTGTGATTTAGTCTTGAATATTGTTGTTTGATATTAGCTTGACCTTGATTATAATTCACCAATATATGGTTGTTTCTTCAATTCTGCGTTTAATTGCTTAATTGTCTAGCCAACAGTTAGGTTTTATTTACGATGTATGCCATGCTTGGGAAAGCCATGTTTAGATTAGAGAAGAGTTGAAGAGAGCATGATCTTAACCCTTAGGGGGAGCGGATTTGTGGTTAGGATAGGAATATACCTAGTCACCGTGCTTAATTAAATATCATAATCTTAATGCGTTCTTAATAGATTGATTTCATAGGAATATAGGCGTTAATTTATTGAGAATAGGTGAGTAGTACTTCGGGAGAAGGCTATGAGAGCATTTATCGATTAATTAGCAACCATGGGTGAATTATATGAAAGGGAGAGGTAATTAGAACACAATACGAATGGTGAATCGATCACAACCCTGTAATACTTGTCTCTAATGAATACACAACAATCAATTCGTTACTTGATAATTTAGTATTACTTAGAATCGTAGTATAGTATAATCATATTATTGGACTTTGATTTTAGCTGGACTGAATAACAATTTTAGTAATTTCGTGAGTAGTTTCCACAAGTCTCTGTGCGTTCGACACTCAAATTATCATTATATTACTTGTCGACCACGTATACTTGCGTGTGCGTTTGGAAGCAACAAGTTTTTGGCACCATTGTCGGGGACTTGAATATTAACTACTTGCTAGTTTTTGCTTTAATTGTTTATTTCGTTTAGTCTAACGTTACTTGATTGTTGCTCAGATCTCAGGAACTTTGATTGAATGCGTAGGGTCAGAAGCCAGGACATACTTCCAGGCTTTGATCCTGAACCTGAGAGAACATTTCACAGGAGGTTGAGGGAAGCAAGGGACATGAATAATATTCAGGCACTTGTTCAATTTCTTGTGAACATGGCAGAAGAGCAACCTATGGCTGTTCAGGAGGTGGAAATGCCAACATTGCTAATGTCACCTCCAGTATAGTGAAGCCCAGGATCACTGGGCATTTTGAGCTGAAACGGAGCATGATCCAGTTACTTCATGCGAACGGGCAATTTATGGGTCTTCCATATGAGGATCCGCAACAACACATTCTGAACTTCTTGGAGATTAGTGATACTTATATCACTAACGGGATCACTCCAGATTATGTGAGGCTCACACTTTTTCCATTCTCTTTATTGGGTAAGGCTAAGCGATGGCTAAAGGCAGAACCAGCTAACTCCATTACAACATGGAATGATTTGGCGAGAAAATTTCTAGCAAGGTTCTTTCCTTCAAGCAAAACTGCAAAGATCAGAAGTGAAATGGTGGCCTTCAAACAGAAAGCAGGTGAATCTTTATACTCAGCTTAGGAAAGGTTTAAGGGGCTACTCAGAGACTTTCCTCATCACAATCAGACGAATGAAGTGTTAGCTCACACTTTCATAGAAGGACTACATTCTGAAACAAAGATCGTGGTAGATGCTGCAGCTGGGGGTCAGGTGTTGGAGAAAAGCTTTGACGAGATATATGCATTATTAAACAAATTCTCCAAGAGCAATCTGGATTTTCAAGGAGAGATAGGCAGGCACATAGTGCAAAAGTCTGTAGGGGTTCTTGAGTTAGATGTCGTCTCAGCATTATCAGCGCAGATTGCTACACTGGCCAATCAAGTTTACCAGATGAATTTGAGTATCAACAAGCAACTAACACAACCGGTACAATAGCTTTAGGCTTTTTTGTGAAATATGTGGAGAAGGGCACACGAGCGACATATGCCCCGCAAACCCAGAGTCTGTCTGCTTTGTGGGTAATTCAAATAGGGGCCAAACAAACCAATATGGGAACACTTACAATCCCAACTGGAGGAACCATCCAAACTTCTCTTGGGGTGGAAACCAGGGCACTCAGAATCAATCCAGGACTCAAGAACCTCAACAACAATATAGACCACCTCAGGTTGAACAACAAGAGAATCCTACAAGTCACCTTGAAGACATGTTAAAAAAGGTGACGGCTGAATAACAACCTCTCTCTCAGAAAGTGATGGCTGAACAGCAAACCCTTGCCACGACAGTGAGAAATTTGGAGCGTCAAATGGGACAACTTGCTAGTGCTCAAGATACTAGACCAGCGGGAGCTCTTCTAAGTGACACTAAAGCAAATCCTAGGGCGACCCTTAATGCTATGTCGTTGAGGAATGGGAGACAACTAGAGGAAGTTCTATCTAAAAAGAGGAAACATGTGACTTTTAATGAGATGCCAGCCACTGTATAATCAACATCAGAGAAAGCCAAGGAGCAAGAGAAGCCGACTGGAGAGGCGGTGGTTGACCAATCCCCACAATTGGTTGCAAGGCCACCATCTCCATTCCCTCAAAGACTGCAGAAATTACGAGATCATGACACATATAAAAAGTTTCTTGATATCTTGAAACAGGTACACATTAATATTCCATTGGTTGACATCTTAAAGGAAGTACCCAAATATGCAAAGTATATCATTGACATTGTAGCGAATAAAAGGAGGCTGACCGAGTTCGAGACTGCGGCACTCACTGCGGAGTGCAGTTCCAGAATTCAAGGCAAGTTACCTTAGAAATTGAAGGATCCAGGTAGTTTCACTATCCAAATCACGATTGGTAAACATGATGTTGGGCGAGCTCTATGTGACCTTGGAGCAAGCATCAATTTGATGCCGCTATCTATATTCAAGCAGTTGGGGTTGGGTGAACCATGCCCAACCATAATTATCTCACAGTTAGCTGACCGCTCCCTTGCTCATCCAGAGTGAGTGTTGATACCCTATTTTTCCCTAAGTATTTTATATCCAAATCTTTCCGAATAGCATATTGGGGCATATATAAGCACGCCCAAGAATTTTGGCATTTTTAATGATTTTTAAAACCAATTTGTTGCATATTTTGATACAACAAAATCCAATAATTATTCCCAAAATTATCACTCTTGGTGAATAATTTATTTCATTCTCAAATTTACACCAAAAAATAATTAAGGTGATATCTGCACATTTTTTACAAATTTATTTGGCATTTTAAAGCTAAATTGCATACAATTGCAATTATAGCCTATTTCGTAATTGATAGCATTTTATAATTTATAAAACCAATCCCAACATTTTTAAGCTATTGTTTATATAATATTTGTTTACCCGGTACTTGTAATTTGTTTTTAGAATCATTATTTCTATTTTTATAAAATAAAAAGGGGAAAAGTGGTTATTTACGATTTAGCCTCAATTGTATTTCAATTTCAGCCTATTTTTGCACCCCCAATTCACCCCAAATTCAAGCCCAAACTGCCCAGCCCAACTACCATGCCAACCCGACCCCTGACCCAATCACCCAAACCGGCCCCTGTCCCTTTTAATCTGAGCCGTTGATCATTTTGATCAACGGCCCAGGCTCCCCCTTACCTTAATTAATTCCCAATGACCCCCAAACCCTCCCTATTCTCCCAAAGACCGCCTCCTCTAATCCCTCATCTCTCTCAAACACACTCAACACCACCTCAAACCCTAGCTACCGCCTCTTATCTAAGCCCTAATCTATGGCTTCTTAGGCTCATCGGAGGCCTATCCTAGCTTCACATGGCTTCTGTGTGCTCACTCCTAAAGGTCCAATGACCAGATCTTGAAGGGTTCCAACCAAGTCTTTGTTCGATGACTGTTCTCCGATCGTCTTCAACCCTTTTTCGGCCAGTCATGGATATACGAGCTCGATCTCAACTTCTCTGCTCAGATCGATGGTTTCCAAAGCCTATCTCGTCTCTTGGGTTTCTTACGAAACCCTAATCTCTGAGGTTCCTTCGGTTTATTTTAGATTTGTTCTGGATCTATGTGTGTGTGAACCTTCTATGCATTTTTCTCAAAGATTCTTTAATGTTTGCTTTCAGAAACTCTTATTTCCTCAACTAGGGTTTCATGTTATTTTATCTCGAACATCTCTTCTCTGAATCTCGACATGTTTTTTACTGTGTTTGTTTGTATTATCTTCTATCTAAATTTTAATGCTGAAAACCCTAATTTTCTTGGGGTTTTGTTTGAGTTTCCTGGTCTGTTTGTTAATGTTTGATTCACCTTATTTTCATCTGAATTAGCATGTTAAAAACCCTAATTTTGGGATCTTGTTTGAATTTTTATGTGTTATTCATCTAATTTAGCATGAGTGAAAACCCTAATTTTAGGGTTTATCCGAGATTCTAAACCTGTTTGACTATTCATTTCCTCTAAACTCGTTTAATTTTCGAAAACCCTAGTTTCTCTGGGGAATATTCAATTTCTTTGAAGTTGTTTGTGCAACTCGCCTGTTGAAATTGCAGTGTGCTTCAATGCTCATGACTATTTTGGTTATGGGTTCTTTGCATGCTTCTTATCTTCTTCTCTATTGCTAAACACTGAAACTTGACTATCAGGCTTCAAATGTTTTCCTTTTAAGTTACTACTGTGTGCTGTTATTCTGCCATAACTTGGCTTCACGTATCTATCACTTGTGCAAGCATTTATATATACTAAGTTTCTTCTGTGATTGATTCTCAAACCCGTGATTAATTTTCAAAACTTTTCCTTTATGAAATTATGAATTTACTTTCCTGTTAAGGGTTAATTGATTCGTTTCCTTTGATTGGCCTCTCTGAATCTTTCCAAAAATAATTTTACACCATGTACTTAGACTTAATTGCCATTGTGTTACCATACTGCTTCTTTTATGGAAACAATCATTCTATTTACAAGGTTTATTCTATCTTCTTTATTTAAAACCTTTTAGTATCCGTTTGAATAAAACTCCCCCGATTCAAGGGGAATATTATACTAATTTGATTCTGATTTGTAACCATGCCATATTTGTGTTAGACTTGTACTTATTACCTTATTTCTCTACACGGTTTCAAAACTATAAATACTCTCCTCCATTCTCTTTGATAGAAAAACACACGAACAACTTGAGTTCAAAATACACACTTACAATTAAAGCTCTCTCTTTCTTTACTGCTACTTGTGCTGTTGCTTTGTTTAGCCGACTGAAAGCCAAGGCTAGACTGTGGACTTTGTTTGCTCTACTCTCTCCTGCACTCTTTTGCTTCTTTATTGGTATGTCTCAGTTAGTTTACATGCTTCCACCACAATTTATTTTATTTCTGTTCATTTCTGTCCAATTCTTGAGTTGACATTTGCTGTTAGCATATTGTAGCATGTTCCCCCTTCCTTTTGTAACTCAGTATTATGTATCATGTCAGTTGTTTGTCATGAATTTGATACTTTATGAATCCCAAACCCTTATACCCCTTTATATGTGAGTTATAGTTCAGGGCATGACAACATTCTAATATTGTTGTCCATGATTCTGGATTGGATTCTTTGAGCCCCAAACTCAATCAGTTCCCCTTCCCTTCCCCCCTTTATGTGTTTTCTTGGAGCTTTAGACTTGTGTCTGGATTTTCCCTAATCACTAACCAGACCCTGGTCTGACCTTCAAGGGTCTGCTGTTGATGTGTTTGACCAAGCAGGTGATCAGGGGTGTGCTAGCCTACTTTGTGGCTAGGTATGACCACTACCTGTCATGGCTCCCCAATTCCCCTTTCACTTTGCACTTACTCCTAGCTATTAAGTTCTGCCCCTCTCTTGCAAGCCATGTTTTGGGACCCCGTGAGCTCCCTCTGAACTTGGATGCTTGAGAGCTGGCTCTTCCACACTGCACTGTTTCTATTCTAATGGTATCTTGGGTGTAAGCAATGCCGGGAATCCCTAAGATTCCTTGGAACTTTGAAACACCCTGGGTAAAGAGAAGGTTTTGGAAATCTGGATTTCGGAAGTGGCTCAATCGCATATTATTAAACGTTAAGGTTGAATTAGGCTGCTCGGATCTAGCTGTTAGCTTTTTGATGTACTTTTTATTTCCAGTTTGATTTATTGGGATATAATAATTTGTAATAAACTCATGGGGATTTCGTAGAAAAATGGGATGGGGTTTATTTTATGCACAAAGGCTAGATACCATGCCTATATGGGTTAATTTCTGATTCTTCCGCAAGTACACATAGAGAGATAATGTCTATAGGCTCTTGCATTTCTGCATATACAAATGTCACTAGGAAAACCTTTTGTATGTTTAATAATAAGGTTGCATATAGACATCATGTGTATAAGACTTTTGTTAATGTCTGAAAAAGTATTAAAATCCGCAAACGTATAGAAAGCATGCCTATAGGAAACCTCGATTTTTAACAGCCTCATTCGTTTTAAAACAATATCAATTACTGGAACTCGTATCTATTTTACTAAAACTGGTAATTTTCTACCTTTTTATGAAACCTGCTAAAATTGGTAAACCTTTTTCTATAATTAATCTGCACTTTCCTAAAACTCATAAACCTTTTAATCAGTCTGCATCTTTTCTGAAACAACTGGTAACTCTTTTCGAAAATCAGTCTGCACATCTTTTTATGAAATTTGTTACCCTCTGTTAAAACGGATAACTCTTTTTTTTCTAAAATCAATTTGCATCTTGTCTGAAATTCATTTCTTTTTGTCAAACTGGTAACTCTCTCGCACCTTTTTCTTGAAATCAGTAGATCCTCTGCCTAGTTTCTTTTTATTCAACACATAGACAAAGGGTTGGTTAACTAATCATTGGGTCAGTCTCTGACAACTGTATCCGAGTTTCCTAATGCAGACTTTCTGTCTAAATATATGTGTTGAACCAGTCCACTCGCTGCTTAATTTTAATCTAAGACCAAATCAGTATTTTTCAAGGCATGCTAAACTATATGATTATTTGATTTCTGGGGGTTTGTTTAAGCCATATTTGCTTGTTTATTCTTCCCTTTACTTGATGCTTGTTTTGAATGTCGTGCTAGAATTTTATCCTTTAAACTCCACAAAGGACTCCATCCCTTTCTTTCCTTTTAGGATCAGAAGTCCTAATACCCCAAGACTGATAGAATTGGGATGGGTAGTAGCATGCGATAAGTAAACGATACCATTCCGCGCTTTAATACCTTAACGGGGTGGGAATGGTAGACGTGGAGATGATGATTACACGATAAAACTATGTGTACAATTGGGTACCATTGTTGTGCGAATGATCCATGTAATGTATAAACCTAGGACTTCCCTCTCCTTTTATTATTTTTTAGAACTTTAAAAGCTGTAGCACTTTCAACTTCTGTCCTCTCACACGATTTTTTGTTTGCTTGCACTAATTGCTTTTTTCCTCTGCTTGCGCTTTTCTTTACAACCAAACTACTCCCTTCCTGAATTTCAGCACTCCTTTAAATCCTTTTATGCTTCTTGCTTTGTATTTGTATTACTTGTTAGTCTATTCGCATTTGCATTCAAAGTCACAATTGTAGCATGGTCGGGAACCACACTAGTAGATCTTGAGGGGTACCTAACACCTACTCCTCGAGATAATTTCATGCCCTTACCCAAAACTCTGGTCTGCATCTTTAATTCTTCTAAAAGTGTCCTAATGCATTATAATCATTAGGTGGCGACTCTCCAAACTCCAAAAACCCAATTCCCAAACGGGATAAGAGTTGTCTTCCCGAATGTCGTGAACCCGATTTCGCTTTTAGGAAAAAAAAGGGGGGCATCGACAGCATGGCGACTCTGCTGGGGATCTCTTTAGGCTTTTACTATTGCATTCTATATGTGACTTTATTGCTTTCTTTATAGCTTTTGTTTAATGCCTTTATTTGAAACTAACTTGTTTCTTTTGTTTTTTTTTCTTTATTTACTTTCATTTACCGCTTTCCCATCAATGCTGTTGTAATTTTTGAGCAATCATTACTGACTTTATTGTGTGAACGTGGAAATATATGTGAACATTTTTTCATTCTTGTAAATTGCATTTTTCAGCATCATATTCCACTCGTGCCAAACAAATACTATAGCAACGCTTATAATGAGTAGTTGCGCACTTCCAATACTATCACCCCCTAAATTTGGCAAAGGCATATTTGCGGTAAAACCAGTCGATCAGTGGTGCAGTCGACGGTTCCGTGTCTTTCCCTCTTGAGTTGTCCACTCAAGGGTACCTGTCTAATACCCCAATAGAAAACTTATTCCATTTAAATTGTACATGCATCATGATCAAACCTAGCTAAGTCAGTTATGTTGTCCACATAATGACTCATTAAGATAGACTTGTCCAAAGTCCACCGGGTTTCCTTGAAACCCAAATGGACACCTCCATGTTATGTGCATTTATTTGGAGAACTTAAAATGCATGCTATGCTAATTACTGGTTTAAATAGTCGAGTCTGGTGGGGGTAAGGGCCTAACACTCTGTTTTGCAGAAAATGAGGCACGAGATCCCCAGATTTGGCATGGTAACCAACATTCATCCAAGGCTGGTGAACTGGTGGAATGACCTTCATTCTAGTGATCAGACACTCGTCCGCAAGTATTTAGGGAATCTGCCTTCTCTTCTAGAGATTCAGCCTAACAACAGAATCATAGAGGCTGCGACATTGTTCTGGGATAGTGACAAGTCTGTGTTCCACTTTGGGGACCTTGAAATGACTCCTTTACTTGAAGAAATAGGGGGTTTAGCTGGAATTCCATGGCAGACTCCGGGTTCGCTTATGCCAGAGAATCGTAAAGGAAGGGGTTTCCTTAAGATGACGGGACTGAAGAAAAACCCAGACTTAACATGTTTAAAAGACTCATACATCCCATTTGACTATCTATACGAGAGGTACATCCATAGCAAGTCATACCGCACCTATTCAGATGAATTTGCTATCACCTCATTAGGGCATGTCCACAGGAGGGTCTTTGTCTTCATGTTTTGCTTTTTGGGGATGATCGTGTTCCCTATAAAGAAGGATAGGATCCACACCAGACTAGCCATGGTAACCAAAACTTTGATGGAATGGATTGGTAGGCAAACTTTCAGCATAGTGCCCATGATCGTCACAGAGATATACTGCGCCTTGAACAAATGTCAACAACAAGGCAGTCATTTTCAGGGTTGCAAATTATTACTTCAGCTTTGGCTCATGGAACACCTCTAAAAAGGGGAATACTGACAAGAGATCCTACACAGAGATTGGGATGATCATATCGCCTTCCATCAGCAAAGGCGTATGAATTATATGCCTAAAGTGTTCACTCAGCCGGATGACGCTAGAGGATGGGTAGAATTTTTCGAAAATCTGAAAGGAGACCAGGTGCAATGGAAGTTTGAGTGGTTTCCCACGAATGAATTCATTGTTCGATCTCGAGATGCACCGTTTCTCATACTGATTGGTTTGAGAGGGACTTATCCTTATGTTCCTTTCTGAGCCATGAGGCAAGCTAGAAGAAAACAAATCATACCAAGGGTCGATAAAACAAGTCACCTCAGGGCCGATTTCCAGGATGACGATAGCCCTTACAGGTGCCAAGCTCAGCATTTGTGGCATTGCAAAATCGTTTTGGGGAAAGAATCTATTAAACCAGACAGGTATCACGCTAGTTGTGTGCCGCACTATTCGGGTTGGTTGGAAGACAATGGCATGGGTCAGCCAGGATTCGTTTGAGGTCACAGAATTATCGACGAGCACGCTGAAGCACGGGTTAAGTATAATCAACTGCACAAGAGAATTCAAGAGTGTGAATATGAGCACCAGGAAATATAAGAAGCTCATCAGAAATTGATCGAGGAGTGGAAAGAAATGGTTGTCAGCACCAACAACTGGCTAGGGTATTTGGAGCGGGGTCTAGTAGAGCTGGAAGGAAAGTTCATTAAGAGGATTGAAGATTGCCAAAATGCTGAAGGAAATGCATGCGGACATCTGGCCCGAGCCTACTTGCTGCTAGGACTACGCGAGTTGGTGGAGCTGTTCGAGGGAGACAAAGATGCCAAATCTGGGAAAGGTCATTCTGGGACCAAGTAGTCAGGAGTCCTTTATTTTGCCTTAATGATGTAATAAGGGCAATGGCCACTAGTGACATTTACTTTCTGTCATTTAGCATCGTTTTGGAGTCGTCTTATTTTTATCAATAAAATGAGATATTTAGCATTATAAGTTCTCCAAAACTATTTGTCGCTAGGCCTACCTCGGGCACAACAAGGCACCAAAACTAGGATGCGATTTATATTTTTTGCACAACGTGTTTAAATACTGCAACATTTTTCCTCATGACCTGCACTAACTTGTTACCTTTTTGTTTTTCTTTTATTTTTTATTCCCCTCCCCAAAGTTTAGTTCGTGCATTCTGGCACCATCAACATACTCCACAAGATCCAAGGGCCCTCCACCTCCTCCTCTTCCGAGTCCTATTCGAAACAAAAACAAAGGTAAAATGGGAGATACAAGTGCCAGAACGGAGATTGAGATTCCTCAGGGTACCCCGGTTGCTAAGGAAGCTGCTGCACAATTGGAGCAAAAGCTGTTGAAATTTCGAGAAGAACTGGATCAGGTTCGGAATTTGGCGAACCTATCATTTTCCCTCACCGCTCCTGATATCAACACCCAGAATCCCGCACCTCCACAAAATACCCCACAACCACATATACAACCCACTCACTGTAACACATGCCACACTCCAAATAACACTCCATTACTCATTGGTGAGTCACTGAACACCACCAATGACCATCTCCACAACACTCCTATTTATGTGGATACTGTACCCCACTACACCCAACCAATCTCAAATGCACCTGAGTCTGATGACAAGGACTCTCTTATTAGGAACTTAGCAGCAGAACTAAAGAAATTGACCAGCCGAGTTCAGGGTGTGGAAGGTAACAAAGGTATCAAAGGGTTAAATTATGAGGACCTCTGCATTCAACCAGATGTTGAACTTCCGGAGAGGTACAAACCTCCCAAGTTCGAAATGCTTAATGGAACAGGAGATCCCATAGTCCACCTGAGAACCTATTGCGATAAGCTATTTGGGGTTGGAAGAGATGAGAAGATCCGTATGAAGCTCTTCATGAGGAGCCTAAAGGGAGATGCACTATCCTGGTATATCAGGCAGGACCCCAAGAAATGAACAAGTTGGGTTGGTATGGCATCGGACTTCATGGATAGATTTCGATTCAATACAGAGAATGCACCGGATGTATTCCATTTACAGAACTTGATGAAGAAGCCCATCGAAACATTCCGCGAGTATGCCACTCGTTGGAGGGCAGAAGCTGCAAAGGTCAGGCCTGCCCTAGAAGAGGAGCAAATGAATAGATTTTTCGTCCGGGCTTAGGATCCCCAATATTACGAGAGGTTTATGATGATCGAGGGTTAGAATTTCTCCGATATCATCAAAGTTGGAAAAATAATCGAAGAGGGCATTAAGAATGGTATGGTTACAAATCTTGAAGCCCTGCAAGCCACTAATAGGGCTTTGCAGACTGGTGGCATGTCCAAAAAGAAGGATGTAAGTACCTTGATGGTCGCACAGGGAGCCAAATCACCACCAAAATACCACACTTATCCATCACCTCCACTTACATATCAGCCCATTCTGAATTACCAAGCACCCACACCCTCCTATCCACCTTCCATTTACCAATCCTCTCCACCTCTCACATATCAACCTACCTCACCCAGATACTCTCAACCAACATCCGTTTACCAAGCTTATAATGCTCAACCCTCTCACTACCAATCACCGCCCACCCGTCAAAATTTTCCAAGACCAAGCCAAATTTTGACCGCAAACCTCCCAGACAATACACAACCATCGCTAAGCCAATTGACCAGCTATATAAAAGACTTAAAGCTACTGGTTACGTCACTCCTATCCTATCCGAAGCACCAGAAAATCCCTCCCAGTGGGTAAACCCTAACAAGATCTGTGCGTATCACTCCGGCATGAAGGGATACACCCTTGATGAGTGTCGTTCGTTAAAAGACAAGATTCAGACCATGATCGACAATAAGGTCATTGTAGCAAAGGATCCTACTCCTAATGTTCGTAATAACCCCCTGCCTAACCATAAAGGTGGAGACATTCATATGATCGAGATCGAGGATGATTGAGACCCTAAAGGGTCGATAGGTTTGATTGCTGAATGGGATAAACTAAAGAAACCATCGGTTACCCTTAACCCAATTGTTATGCAGAATCAGCCCTCCAGGGATGATGAAGTAAATATGTATATACCTCTCGAATTTGAAGTGCCTCCCTCTGCAAAGGCGCCCGAACCAATCGAGGTTGAATTTGGAGTCCCAAAGGCACCTGCACCCTTTGAAGTTGTTATGTTACCACCAAGGGTGCCTATTCCCGTGGCAATGACTGACATAACACCATTCCACTCAAATGCCATACCATGGGATTACACTTCCGAAGCCAGGAGGAAAGGAAAGACCAAGACAGGAGAAACAATTACCGTACAAGGAATGACTAAAACAAGAAGGGTGTACACTCCTGAGCACCTAGATGAGTCCAGTAAGCAAGCCCCGGGATGGCCTATTGAAATAGGACCCGGTGATCTTTGGAGGAAAGTACAGGCTAAGGAGTACTCGGTCGCTGAACAACTGAACAAAATACCAGCACATATCTATATCCTAGCTCTTCTGCAGAGTTCAAACACTTATAGGAATGCCTTAATGAAGATACTGAGCAAAGCCTATGTGCCCAGTGTCACACCTCCTTTTTCACCTACTACACCCCCGGAAGAGGGTATAATAAAGGGAGTTTTTCCAATTAAAGGACAACCGAAATGGGATTCATTTTTATTAATAATCAGAGTCGCCACTTGGGAGATTTATGGTATCCCAAGTCACCGGTTTAAAATCCCGAATCGAGGAAAATAATGACTTTGTTTAACAGTCCGCGAACCAGAAATCTAGGTAAGGAATTCTATTAAACCAGGAGAAGGTGCTAGGCATTCCTAGGTTTCGTGGTTCTAGCACGGTCGCTCAACTGTTATATTTGGCTTAATTATCTGATTTTAATACATTTTGAACCTATGTGCAATTTTACTTTTTAACCGCTTTTTATTTAATTTTAGAGAGGAATTGCAACTCTATTAAAACACGTCTTGAACCTCATCACATAAATGCACCCGTGGTTTTTGATATATTTTAACATCGTTGAGATTTGAATTTGGGTCACATAAATGTGCACCCGAGTTTAGGAAGGTAAAATTGTTAAATAGCATGCCTAAAGCAACTACGCGTTATTAACTTTGCGGGAAACCATGGGAATTTGCTAAATGGCTTACCCGAGTTCTAAATAATTTCATGAAGTAACTAAAGAGGGCCATGCAAATTGTGAATTTTTGTTTGATGCGGCGCAACTCATTTTTATTTTTTAAGCCATCCTGAAAGCGACTATTATTCTCTATTAAAGATTGTATTTATAGGCCTAATTAATTAGCAATATGAATTAATCATTATTTAAAGTATTCTAAAAATGTTCGGGCCTCAAGATCAGGTCCAAATTTAAACGAGAGGAAAACCTCTTAATTTATATATGCTACTTAGCTTGGAAGACCAAGGCTCATGTTTTTAATTTTGTTAAAAACTATTAACCTAGAGAAAAATGATCCAATTTTTTCAAGGCCTAGTGCCTCAATTCAGGCCCGGTTGTGACACAGGGGAAGCAGCAAAATACTGTCGCAGGGATTAGACCCTTGGAGACCCCGAAACGCCTCAACCTAATTTCAGGCAGGCTAATTGGTACTTAGGCCCAATAAACCCGGATCGAGTGATACCAAATGCAAGACTGACATTGAGATATAATTGAAGTTAAACAAACAACCATTCTAAACTTTGGGCTTGATATGGAACCCAGTAGCCCATACCAAAAGCTTTGCTAATTTCTCAATGGCTTAGGCTAAACTCAGGCAACCCAACTTGAGAACCTGAAGCAAACAAGCTATTGGGACTCAAGATTGAGTCCCTGCATGGATAACAAGACAACATATACAAGTCTATAATTAACATTGATCTCATGGATAGTTTGTACAAAAATTCAAATAACTTGCTTTATTTATAAAAAAACAATTTCGAAAATCTGACTCTAGCATCAAAGGCAGTAGCCAATTTCAAAATTAAAAAAAAAAAACTTCAAGTGTCTAGAAATAAGGTGCTAATACATCCTATCTTTATACATGAAAACATATAACCAATTTTCAACATAGTCCTTTGTCGCTTAATTACAACATGCAAAATAAGATCTAAGTACTTACACTCTCACCATAGGATTTCAACAGATTTAGAGTTCAGTTATTTCAACAAAATTAAGTCAAACTCTTCATCTAAAACACATGTCGTTTAAGAAGAGTAAAATACAGCAAATATGAAGGGAAATGACTATGAACTAAAGCCTAGTATCTAAACATCAACATCTAGGCTTCATTTCTCAATTTCCAATTGAACATTACATTGTGAGTTTTAGGGATGAGTACCTGGAAATGAGAGTAAAGAATGGTAAGGTGCATTAGTAGTTCAACAACAAAACAACCCAGATTTACCCAGAAAAACCAGTGAATACCAAATGCAATACCAATGAAACAGTAAACAGGCAGAAAATTTTGACCCAGCACTTTCAAAATCCCAATTGAAACCACTTTCGACCGCAAAGAGAATCAACAGTTGTTTCAGTAACTCCAAACTTCAAGATCATAGAAAAAGTTCAAGAAAATAGTAAAATTTTTAGATGATGGTATTTTTTTGGATTTTCTTTTCAAAATCTCAATTCCTATAATTTTAATATTTTCAGAATAGCGGAATCTCTCTTGATTCTCTCTTATCTCTCAATGCTTTGTGGGTATCTGAATGTCTAACAGAACATGTCAGTGTATATGCTTCTTTTATTTCACTGTCAAAGTCTTTCCTTTCTTGTGTGTTTTCAGCTTGAGATTTCTTAAAACTTCCTCTTCGTCCCTCTCTGTTGTCCTCCAACCTTTAAATAGGCAACCAATTAGTGCCCTCCCCATTACAAATGTCCCCTCCCTTATTAATTAATTAGTTAGTGCAACTTCCAATATAACCAATTAGTGCTCTAAATTAATTAGTTAGTGCAACTTCCATTACCAATATCCTTTTCCATTTTTTAATTATCCACTAGCTAAATTAGTGACACACTAACCTAGTGTTGTTATTAAAAATTCAGTTGATGAATAGCAGCCCCAATTTCTATACCGTAACAAAATTATGTTCAGCTATAACCAATTCAAGTAAGCATATGAATAGATAACTAAATGAGCAAATTCAAAACTATGAAAAATAACTACACAAACAACGTGATCATATCACCAAATTAATCAATGACACTCCAAATCTCACTAGCTTCCAACCTTGAATATCTAGCGATAACACCAAATTCGCGTAATTACTGGTATAAGCACAGTTTCTTCAAAAATGGATGACAGTTCCTTTTAATTAAGTAGTAAGTCTTCAATATTTTGAGACTTGTCCTTTCAGAGAGTTCAAATACATATTGTGAACATAATTTCATACTTTGCAATTTCAAAATGCAACAAACAACCATGACTCTCATTTTCAACAGAATTGACGACATAAACAATCATTGTAGAGAGCAGACAGTAATGAACATAATCAAAACTGAATTTAAGAAATTAAACTTAACAGGGACAAACTACTTCATTTCAATCAAGGCGAGAAAACAACCGTGAACATACATTCACTTATTCGAGAATCACTAAAAGAAACAATATCAGACAGAGATGGATCTTCACCGATGAATTCAAGCTGCATTTTAGAAAATCGAACAGAGAATAACTAACCGAAACAGTACACAGGGGGTCGACGACCTCAACGGAATCAACACAAATCGAACGGGGATATCAGACTTAAACCTTCAGCGGCATCCTCTACTGGACTTAAATTCAAAACCACTCCAGAATTCAGTTGAACATCCATGTTTTGGAAACTAAGAATCAAATCAACGGCGAAGAAGACGAAACAATTTTTGTACTATTTTTACTACTTTCTGAAATCAACAACCCGACTTACGCTCGTTCCCTTATTCTATTCGTGTGCATGACTGTGTGTGTGCTCGATTTGTCCCTAAAATTCCCGTCCTTATTCGTTTCCCCTCTGCTATTTTTCGTCGTTCTCTTGCATTTACTGGTGGTTGACGAGCGGAGATGGTGGAGGGTATTTGGGTGGAACAACTATCGACTGTTTGGGATGGTTGAAGGAGATGGAAGCAGAATCGGGG
>MU752772.1:110984-134901 GCA_026770625.1 Nicotiana glauca | reverse complement strand
ATGAAAATGAAATAGAGTGGGGGGGGGGTCGTTTGGTTAGGGGTGGTGGACCGGGTCGGGGTGATACTGGGCCAGGTATTGGGTTGGGGTTTGGATTTTGTTCTGGGCTTGTAGGATTCAAGAATAAGAAAGCCTAAAAAAATCTGAATTTTCCACTCTTCATCTAACTTTTTTTTTCTTCTAAAATTCTAATAAAAATAAAAATACAAACCTAGATTAACTCTTGATCAAATTATCCTAAAATACTAATTAACTCTAAATAATAATTATCACACATAATCAAATACCAAGAAACTTACACAATTTTGATATTAAACACTAAAATGCGAAGTACAATATTTTTGCGATTTTTTCATTTTTGTAAAACTTACTTAATTAATCATAAATGCAACATATTTTTGTATTTTTTTTATTAATTTAACATATAAACACGCACATACAATTTTCACACAAATAACAGAAAATGCCACGAAAATACTCAAAATTGCAAACAAAGAAAAAATTATCTTATTTTGAATTTTTGGGAGTAATTCGTATAGGGAAAAAATCACGTGCTCACACCCAGCAATATAACCGGGGGTGAAATGGCAAATATGGTGGAGCAAGTATTGGAGAGCCATAAAATAACCTTCCACGAAGACGAGTTGACGCCAGAAGGTTTGAGCTACAACAAAGCACTGCACATCACCGTGCAATGTGAATATTTCACCACTAGAGTCCTGATTGATGGAAGATCAAGCCTCCACATCTGTCCGCTGGTAACTCTCAGAACCTTAGGAAAAAGCCTGCACGAGATCAAATATGGGGTTATCAATGTCAAAGCCTTCGATGGGTCCCAGAGATCTATTATTGGAGAAATCAGCCTATGCTTGAAAATGGGACCAACATGGTTCGACGTCGACTTCCAAGTGATAGACATCCCGGCATCCTACAACTTGCTGTTGGGACGCCCCTGGATCCACGCTGCTAGAACCGTAGCGTCGACCCTGCATCATGCAGTAAAGTTTGAATGGAATCACCAATAGGTGATCATTCATCGTGATGGTAGTAACCCTATATATAGTCGCCAGACCATCCCGATGATTGGAGGCAGAAGGAAAATAGGCAGAGAAACATACCACCATATTGAAAGGGTCAATGTTGTAGATAAGGATAAGTTGTGGGATAGCAAGATCGAAAGTACCCTGAATTGGTGTGGGTATGAGCCTGGAAAGGGACTCGATAAAAACCTTCAGGGGATCACTAAGCCCTCAAACTGAAAAAGCATGGCACTACCTTTGGCTTAGGGTATGGCTACACCTGGGAGGAATTCCAGAACTGGTCACCACTATTGCGCGGTCCCTACTATCCATTGAAATTTCCGATACCTAGCCTGGAACAGACCTTCCAACCGGCATATACTATATATGGGCATAAGAAGATGAAGTATTGGCAGCCATGAAGAATTTGGTCCTGGAGGATGATGATATGGACTGCTTTGTTCTTTTTGAGGAGGAAGGGGGGAAGGCCCTTCCATACAAGCTGTGAACAGGGAAGACCACCTCAGGAATTGGTCAATTAGGACTGCCAGGGCACGGAAGGCTTTGGGGTAGCAAGGCTAAACAAAAGCACAATGCATCTCATCTTTTTAGCTTACTTTACTAGTTGATTTTTCCTTCCACACTGTCTTTTATTTTGAAAAGAGCTCCGATGTTTCAAACAATTATGGATTTAATCAAAGCATTTCAGTTTATCATATATATCTCACTTATTATTTTTCTATCATTTACTCTATTTTATACAACATTACTATTACTTATCTTGACGATGAACCAACGACTGTAATTTGCAACGAAACAACGCAACAATGCAACAAAAGGACATAGTCTTAGAAGAAGATGAGATACCAGAAGAGGTCGTCAGAGAGATTGAGAATTATGAAAATAGACCTAAGTCCAACCTAGAAGAAACTGAGGTCATTAATTTGGGAGATATAGAAAATGTCAAAGAAACTCGCATCAGCGTTCACTTGCCGCCATCAGAGAAGAAAGAATATACAAAATTTTTAAAAGAATATGAGGACATATTCGCCTGGTCATATGATGATATGACGGGTCTCAGCTCATCCATTGTAGCTCACAAACTGCGAATAGATCCAACCTGTCCCCCGGTAAAACAGAAGCTCAGGAAATTCAAGCCCGACATGAGTTTGAAAATCAAAGAAGAGGTTACTAAGCAAGTCAAAGCTAAAGTTCTCAAAGTGGTAGAGTATCCAACATGGTTAGCCAATATCGTGCCAGTACCAAAGAAGGACGGGAATGTTAGAATCTGTGTCGACTACCGGGATCTCAACCGGGTCAGTCCCAAAGATGACTTCCCTTTGCCAAACATACACATTCTTATCGACAAATGTGCCAAGCATGAGCTGCAATCTTTTGTTGATTGTTTCACTGGATATCATCAAATATGGATGGATGAGGAAGATGCAGAGAAAATGGCTTTCATCATGCCATGGGGAATTTAATGTTATAAAATGATGCCATTTGGGTTGAAGAAACCGGCCAACACTACCCGGTATCCGCCAAGCTCAGAAACCGGCCAGCACTACCTGGTATCCGCCAAGCTCAGGTTCCCTTGTACAAATAATATGGCCGAATACGAAGCCTGCATCCTGGGGCTCAAGATGGCCATTGACATGAACATTCAAGAGTTACTAGTGATCGGGGACTCAAACCTGCTCATACATCAAGTTCGAGAAGAATGGGCCACCAAAAACTCTAAGATACTTCCCTACCTGCATTACATACATGAGTTAAGGAAAATATTCACAAAGACAGAATTTCAGCACGTCCCCAGGATCTAGAACGAGTTCGCTGACGCATTAGCCACATTATTATCCATGATCCATTATCCAGACTCGAATTTCATTGATCACATCCCAGTAAAGATTTATGATCGGCCAGATTATTATGCTCACGTTGAGGAAGAAGCAGACAAAAAACCATGGTTCCACGACATCAAGGAGTACTTGACAGTAGGAAAATACCCAGAACTTGCCAATGCCGCTCAAAAGCGCACTCTCCGGAGATTATCCAACAACTTCTTTCACAACGGAGGAATCCTGTACAGAAGGACTCCTGATTTGGGTTTGCTAAGATGTGCCAAGCAAAAGAAGAATCCAGACTATTGGACAAAGTGCACGCAGGGACATGCGGGCCGCACATGAATGGTTTTGTCTTAGCAAAGAAGATACTCCGAGCAGGATATTTTTGGATGACCATGGAAACAGACTGTATCCAGTACGTTCGCAAATGCCATCAATGTCAGATACATGCAAACATGATAAAGGCACCTCCAAACGAGCTTACCGCAACAAGCTCACCATGGCCATTTGCCGCCTGGGAGATGGATGCCATTGGACCTATCGAGCCCGCCGCATCAAACGAGCACAGGTTTATCCTGGTGGCAATTGATTATTTTACTAAATTGGCTGAAGCAGCATCATACAAAGCAGTGAGTAAGAAAGTTGTGTCAAATTTCATCCGTGACCGTATTGTTTGCCGATTCAGAATTCCAGAATCAATCAACACTGATAATGGGTCCAATCTCAATAGTAATTTGATGAAAGCAATGTGTGAGGAATTCAATATCAAACACAAAAATTCTACAACCTACAGGCCTCAGATGAATGGAGTCGTAGAAGCAGCCGACAAGAATATCAAGAAGATACTAAAGAAGATGGTCTAAAGTCATAAGCAATGGCATGAGAAGTTATAATTTTCCTTACTGGGATACCGAACCATAGTCCGAACATCGACCGAAGCAACTCCCTACTTGCTGGTTTATGGTACAGAAAAGGTCATCCTCGTCGAGGTAGAAATTCCTTCCTTGAGAATCATACAAGAAGTAGAGTTGGACAACACAGAATGGGTGAAAGGACACTACAAGCAGTTAGCCCTTATAGATGGGAAGAGGATGAATGCAGTTTGCCACGATCAGTTGTACCAGAATAGAATGTCCAGAGCCTTCAACAAAAGAGTTAAGCCAAGGAAGTTTACACCAGGACAACTGGTGTTGAAGAAAATATTCCCACATCAAGAGGAAGCCAAGGGGAAATTCTCTCCCAACTGGCAAGGTCCGTACATGATTCACCGAGTTCTAACTGGAGGAGACCTTATCCTTATAGAAATGTATGGAGAAGTTTGTCCAAAGCCAATCAACTGAGATGCAGTGAAACGATACTATGTGTAACCACCTATAATTGATTTATGATGTAATTTGAACTATGCCCGACTTGATTCCCGTTTAAGAGGGGATACGTAGGCAGCCCTATGTGTTCGATCACAATTTAATAAAATTTTCATTTCCCCCTTACTATTGGAACTGAGGCAGAATTTTGAGGAGGACCCTTAAAATTCCAAAGTTGATTCTTCAGTCATTCAGCGCAGCCGTCAAAAGTGGCAGCCTAGTAAACTCGGGTAGAATTTTGAGGACCCTCAACGGAGCAAGAAAGATTGCAATGCTTTGAACCACGTCGCAGTCATTGGTCATTTAAACAAAACTATTTTCTACTTATGTTATATTTGTTAAATCATGCATAACTATGATAGTTGCTGTTTAGCGACGCTACCCCAATGATGCACGGCGACGGAAGCCACGGAAGAGTGAACTAACCTTTCCCCTTTACAAAACTCACAATTTTCTTTGGATGCAGGCACCCAAGTCATAAATTTACCAAACATGTTACGCAACCGCATTGAACCGTCGCGCCTATTCACATCTACTATCCATACGCAATGGCCCCAGCAGCCGTAATATCACGATCAACTATCAGCTAAGAATTTTTGTTCTTACTATCCTTTTTTATCTTATTGAATAAGGCTACCTTTCTGCCTTCCAAGACTAAGCGTTGTCTCCATCTACATTTGCTGCATTGCATATGGCTACTTTTCTGCCTTCTGAGACTAAGCATTGTCTCCATCTACATTTCCTGCATTGCATAAGGCTACCTTTCTTCCTTCCTAGACTAAGTATTGTCTTCATCTACATTTCCTGCATTGCATAAGGCTATTTTTCTGCCTTCCGAGACTAAGCGTTGTCTCCATCTGCATTTCCTGCATTGCATAAGGCTACTTTTCTGCCTTCCGAGACAAAGCGTTGTCTCTATCTGCATTTCCTGCATTGCATAAGGCTACTTTTCTGCCTTCCGACACTTCTCCATCTGCATTTCCTGCATTGCATAAGGCTACCTTTCTACCTTCTGATACTAAGCGTTGTCTCCATTTGCATGGTTGAAATATCGCCACTTTATTTCTCTTGCATGTCTGAAATATCGCCACCTTTTACTTACGTCCTGCAATCGGCTGAAATATCGCCATTTACATTTTTTGTATCGGCTGAAATATCGCCAAACTTTATTGAAATTCTACATAGGCCGGAAGTACGCCAGATCTTATTTAAATCTCCACCATCATCTATACCTATGTTTTCGGTCTGCTGAAATATCGCCATTTACATTCTTTTGCATCGGCTGAAACATCGCCAAACTTTATTTAAATTCTCTATCGGTTGAAATATCACCATTTACACTTTTTGCATCGGCTGAAATATCGCCAGACTATTATTTAAATTCTCCATCGGCTGGAACATCGCCTGTTTATTTAAATTTCTGTTGGCTGAAATATCGCCATTTACATTTCTTTCCATCGGCTGAAATACTGCCAAATCCTGCATCTCATGGGCTAAAATATCATCAAACTGTCCAAAGGCGTCATCGTTCGGAGGCATCATCCTCATAGCCCGAGAACACCATGCCATGGCTCGAGGACCCCACTTCATATCCTGCACATCATTATTCAAAGGCATCATGGTTCGGAGGCACCATCATCATGGCCCGAGAACGTCATCTCATAGCCTGTGAATCCCTTAATTTTGAGTTTCATGGCCCAGGACATCATGGTCTGATGACGTCATCCTAACCGTCCGAAGACATCATTCATGGTCCAATGGGAACATGCATCACATTTAAGTTTATGTATGATATCCGCCTATATTGCTCATTTGCAGGTACACCGGCTAGCAACAACCGTCTCAGCAGGAGCGATCCCGCTCTGGTTCTCGCAGTCGATCAACTTCAAAATACCTCTTGCCTCCCCCCAAACATCGTGTCTGTCCTTACGAATCTCCATCGGCATGTTTCGTCAGTGGTTCCTGAACTACGTATGGCCTGATTCCTGTAAAACCAGAACTCGGTCAAATTCTTTTCAAATAGCCGCTTTCGGTCAAAATTGGCCATCATATCTTTACCCGACAACTCTTTCATCCTTCCCGGGAAAAGAGGGGTAGCTGTTGATACCCAATTTTTTCCTAAGTATTTTTATATTCAAATTTTTCCAAATAGCATATTGGTGCATATATAAGCACACCCAAGAATTTTGGCATTTTTAATGATTTTTAAAACCAATTCGTTACCTATTTTGATACAACAAAATCCAATAATTATTCCCAAAATTATCACTCTTGGTGAATAATTTATTTCATTCTCACATTTACACCAAAATATAATTAAGGTGATTTCTGCACATTTTTTACAAATTCATTTGGCATTTTAAAGCTAAACTGCATACAATTGCAATTATAGCCTATTTCGTAATTGATAGCGTTTTATAATTTATAAAACCAATCCCAACATTTTAAAACTATTGTTTATATAATATTTGTTTACCCGGTACTTGTAATTTGTTTTTAGAATCATTATTCCTATTTTTATAAAATAAAAAGGGGAAAAGCGATTATTTACGATTTAGCCTCAATTGTGTTTCAATTTCAGCCTATTTTTGCACCCCAATTCACCCAAATTCAAGCCCAAACTGCCCAGCCCAACTACCATGCCAACCAGACCCTCATCCAATCACCCAAACTGGCCCGTGTCCCTTTTAATTTAAGCCGTTGATCATTTTGATCAACAGCCCAAGCCCCCTTACCTTAATTAATTCCCAATTACCCCCAAACCCTCCCAATTCTCTCAAAGACCGCCGCCTCTAATCCCTCATCTCTCTCAAATGCTCTCAACACCACCTCAAACCCTAGCTACCGCCTCTCATCTAAGCCCTAATCTATAGCTTCTCAGGCTCATCGTAGGCCTATCCTAGCCTCCCACGGCTTTTGTGTGCTCACTCCTAAAGGTCCAGTGACCAGATCTTGAAGGGTTCCGACCAAGCCTTTGTTCGATGACTGTTCTCCGGTCGTCTTCAACCCTTTTCTAGCCATCCATAGCTATTCGATCTCGATCTTCGACTTCTCTGCTCAGATCGATGGTTTCCAAAGCCTATCTCGTCTCTTGGGTTTCTTACAAAACCCTAATATTTGAGGTTCCTTCGGTTTATTTTAGATCTGTTCTGGATCTATGTGTGTGTGAACCTTCTATGCATTTTTCTCAAACATTCTTTAATGTTTTCTTTCAGAAACTCTTATTTCCTCAACTAGGGTTTCATGTTATTTTATCTCAAACATCTCTTCTCCGAATCTCGATATATTTTTTTTACTGTGTTTGTTTGTATTATCTTCTATCTGAATTCGCATGCTGAAAACCCTAATTTTCTTGGGGTTTTGTTTGAGTTTCTTGGTCTGTTTGTTAATGGTTGTTTGATTCACCTTATTTTTATATGAATTAGCATGTTAAAAACCCTAATTTTGGGATCTTGTTTGAGTTTCTATGTGTTATTCATCTGATTTAGCATGAGTGAAAACCCTAATTTTGGGGTTTATCCGAGATTCTAAACCTGTTTGACCGTTCATCTCCTCTAAACTCGTTTGATTTTCGAAAACCCTAGTTTCTTTGGGGACTATTCAATTTCTTTGAAGTTGTTTGTGCTACTCGCCTGTTGAAATTGCAGTGTGCTTCAATGCTCATGACTATTTTGGTTTTGGCTTCTTTGCATGCTTCTGATCTTCTTCCCTATTGTTAAACACTGAAACTTGACTATCAGGCTTCGAATGTTTTCCTTTTAAGTTACTACTGTGTGCTGTTATTCTTCCATAACTTGGCTTCATGTGTATATCACTTATGCATGCATTTATATATACTAAGTTCCTTCTGTGATTTATTCTCAAACTCATGATTAATTTTCAAAACTTTTCCTTTGTGAAATTCTGATTTTACTTGCCTATTAATGGGTAATTGATTCTTTTCATTTGATTGGCCTCCCTGAATCTTTCCAAAAATAATTTTTCACCCTGTACTTAGACTTAATTGCCATTGTATTACCTTATTGCTTCTTTTATGGAAACATTCATTCTATCTACAAGGTTTATTCTCTCTTCTTTATTTAAAACCTGTTAGTAGCCGTTTGAATAAAAATCCCCTGATTCAAGGGGAATGTTATACTAATTTGATTCTGATTTCTAACCATGCCATATTTGTGTTAGATTTGTACTTATTACCTTATTTCTCTACACGTTTTCAAAACTATAAATACTCTCCTCCCTTCTCTTTGAAAGAAAAACACACGAACAAGTTGAGTTCAAAATACACACTTACACTTAAAACTCTCCTTTTCTTTACTGCTACTTGTGCTGTTGCTTTGTCTAGCCGGCTGAAAGCCAAGTCTAGACTGTGGACTTTGTTTGCTCTATTCTCTCATTCACTCTTTTGCTTCTTTACTGGTATGTCTCAGTTAGTTTACATGCTTCCACCACAATGTGTTTTATTTTTGTTCATTTCAGTCCAATTCTTTAATTGACATTTGCTGCTAGCATATTGTAGCATGTTCCCCCTTCCTTTTGTAATTCAGTATTATGTATCCTGTCAGTTGTTTGTCATGAATTTGATACTTTATGAATCCCAAACCCTTATACCCCTTTATATGTGAGTTATAGTTCAGGGCATGACAATATTCTAATATTGTTGTCCATGATTCTGGATTGGATTCTTTGAACCCCAAACTCAATCAGTTCCCCTTCCCTTCCCCCCTTTATGTGTTTTCTTTGAGCTTTAGACTTGGGTCTGGCAGTGCCCTAATCACTAACCAGACCCTGGTCTGACCTTCAAGGGTCTGCTCTTGATGTGTTTGACCAAGCAGGTGATCGGGGGTGTGTCAGCCTACTTTGTGGCTAGGTATGACCACTACCTGTCATGGCTCCCCAATTCCCCTTTCACTTTGCACTTACTCCTAGATATTAAGTTCTTCCCGTCTCTTGCAAGCCATGCTTTGGGACCCCCTGAGCTCCCTCTGAACTTGGATGCCTGAGAGCTGGCTCTTCCATACTACACTGTTTCTATTCTAATGGTATCTTAGGTGTAAGCAATGCTGGGAATCCCTGAGATTCCTTGGAACTTTGAAACACCCTGGGTAAAGAGAATGTTTTGTAAATCTGGATTCTGGAAGTGGCTCAATCGCATATTATTAAACATTAAGGTTGAATTAGGCTACTCGAATCTAGCTGTTAGCTTTTTGATGTACTTTTAATTTCCAGTTTGATTTATTGGGTTGTTATAATTTATAATACACTCATGGGGATTTAGTAGAAAAATGGGATAGGGTTTATTTTATGCACAAAGGGTAGATACCATGCCTATAGGGGTTAATTTCTGATTCTTCCGCAAGTACACATATAGAGATCATGTCTATAGGCTCTTGCATTTCTACATATACAAATGTCATTAGGCAAACCGTTTGTAGGTTTAATAGTAAGGTTGCATATATACATCATATGCATAAGACTTCTGTTAATGTCTGAAAAAAGTATTAAAATCAGCAAACGTATATAAAGCATGCTTATAGGAAACCTCGATTTTTAACAGCCTCATTCGTTTGAATACAATATCAATTGCTGGAACTCGTATCTATTTTACTAAAACTGGTAATTTTCTACCTCTTTTCTGAAACCTGCTAAAATTGGTAAACCATTTTCTATAATCAATCTGCACTTTCCTGAAACTCGTAAAACTTTTAATCAGTATGTATCTTTTCTGAAACAACTGGTAACTCTTTTGTAAAACCAGTCTCCACATCTTTTTCTAAAATTCATTTCTCTCTGTTAAAATGGATAACTATTTTTTTCTAAAATCAATTTGCATCTTGTCTGAAATTCATTTCTTTCTGTCAAACTGGTAACTCTCTCGCACCTTTTTCCTGAAATCAGTAGATCCTCTGCCTAGTTTCTTTTTATTCAACACATAGACAAAGGGTTGGTTAACTAATCATTGGGTCAGTCTCTGACAACTATATCCGAGTTGCCTAATGCGGACTTTCTGTCTAAATATATGTGTTGAATCAGTCCACTCGCTGCTTAATTTTAATCTAAGACCAAATCAGTATTTGTCAAGGCATGCTAAACTATATGATTATTTGATTTCTGGGGGTTTGTTTGAGCCATATTTTCTTATTTATTATTCCCTTTACTTGATGTTTGTTTTGAATGTCGCGCTAGAATTTTATCCTTTAAACTCCACAAAGGCCTCCATCCCTTTCTTTCCTTTAAGGATCAGAAGTCCTAATACCCCAGGACTGATAGGATTGGGACAGGTAGTAGCATGCGATAAGTAAACGATACCGTTCCGCGCTTTAATACCTTAATGGGGTGGGAATGGTAGACATGGAGATGATGATTACACGATAACACTATGTGTACAATTGTGTACCAGTGTTGTGCGAATGATCCATGTAATGTATAAACCTAGGAATCCCCTCTCCTTTTATTATTTTTAGAACTTTAAAAGCTGCAACACTTTCAACTTCTATCCTCTCACACGATTTTTTGTTTTGCTTGCACTAGTTGCTTCTTCCTTCTGCTTGTGCATTTCTTTACAACCAAACTACTCCCTTCCTGAATTTCAGCACTCCTTTAAATCCTTTTATGCTTCTTGCTTTGTATTTGCAATACTTGTTAGTCTATTCACATTTGCATTCATAGTCACAATTGTAGCATGGTCGGGAACCACACTAGTGGATCTTGAGGGGTGCCTAACACCTTCCCCTCGAGATAATTTCAAGCTCTTACCCAAAACTCTAGTCTGCATCTTTAATTTTTCTAAAAGTGTCCTAATGCACTATAATCATTAGGTGGCAACTCTCCAAACTCCAAAAACACAATTCCCAAATGGGATAAGAGTTGTCTTCCCGAATGTCGTGAACCCGATTCCGCTTTTAGGAAAAAAAGGGGGCGTTGACAGGGAGTAATTGAATATGTGCTTGTCCAAGTGGGGTCTTTTATATTCCTAGCTGATTTCATCATCCTCGATTACGAGCCTGATCAGGAAGTCCCATTTATTTTGGGGCATCCATTCTTAGCCACGGGCCGAGCTATTATTAATGTTTGTGAAGGAAAGATGACGATGAGAGTGGGTGATCGAGCGGAGCTCTTCAACATTTATAGAGCACTCAAGTTACTAGACCACTATGAAGAGTTATCCATGATCTCTGTGGTAGAAGGTGATGCCACATCGTTAGTACCCTATATGAGCCCTACAGATCCTGTTGAATGTTTATTGATTGGGGACGTAGAAAATGGTGAAGATGAAAGGATGGGAGAAATTGAGCAAGGGCTGGATATGTCCTGCTATTATGTACATGGGGTTAGAAAATTTGAAGAATTGGACAGGCATGTCACTTTGACCCTCCCCAGGCCATCTATTGAAGAGGCTCCGAAGCTAGAACTCAAGCCACTTCCAGCGCATCTGCACTATGCTTATTTTGGGGAACTTAGAGACACTGGCCGTGATTATTTCATCCAGCTTGACCAACACTCAAGAAGAAAAATTGCTCAGAGTCCTCTGTGAGCATAAAAAGGGCCATTGGGTGGGCTATAGCCGACATCAAGGGAATTAGTCCATCGTTTTGCATGCATAAAATCTTTCTAGAGGACGGACACCTCCCCAGTGTAGAGAAGCGAAGGATATTAAATCCCATTATGAATGAGGTGGTGAAAAAGGAAGTAATCAAGTTGTTCGATGCATGTATCATTTTTCCTATTTCTGATAGCAACTGAGTAAGCCCGGTTTAGTGTGTGCCTAAAAAGGGAGGAATGACTGTAGTTGAGAACGAGAAGAATGAGCTAATCCCCACTCGCACTTTTACTGGCTGGAGAGTCTGCATTGATTATAGAAGGCTTAATAAGTCAACTCGCAAAGATCACTTCCCACTCCCATTCATCGATCAAATGCTAGACAGGTTAGCCGGGCATGAATATTACTGCTTCCTTGATGGTTATTCAGGATACAATCAGATCGTCATATGCCTAGATGACTAGGAGAAGACTACTTTTACTTGTCGTTATGGCACCTTTGCCTTCAAGCGAATGCCATTCGGTCTTTGTGATGCACCATCCACTTTCCAGAGATGCATGATGGCTATTTTCACCAACATGGTGAAAAAATTCGTGGAAGTGTTTATGGATGATTTTTTAGTTTTTGGGTCTTCTTATGATGATTGCTTGAGGAATTTAAGCAAGGTTATGTCCCGTTATGAAGAAACAAATCTGCTATTAAATTGGGAAAAATGCCATTTTATGGTACAAGAGGGCATCGTGTTAGGTCACAGAGTATCTAGGAGAGGCATTGAAGTTGATAAAGCAAAGGTGGAGGCGATTTCAAATTACCTCCACCTATCTCAGTGAAGGGTGTATGGAGTTTCTTGGGACACACAGGTTTCTATTGGCGCTTTATTAAAGATTTTTCAAAAATTTCCACTCCCTTGTACAGGCTGCTTGAAAAAGATGTCTCTTTCAATTTTGATGATTCTTACCTCAACGCATTTGAGGAACTTAAAAAGAAGTTGGTGACTGCCCCCATTATTGTGGAACCTGATTGGTCTCTACCATTTGAACTTATGTGTAATGCGAGTGACCTTGCTATTGGGCCAGTGCTAGGCCAGAGGAAGGACAAGATATTTTATTCCATTTACTATGCGAGTAAGACTCATGGTGATGCCCATCAGAATTGCACCACCACTGAGAAGGAGTTGTTAGCCGTTGTGTGGGCCTTTGAGAAATTCCGGGCATAGTTTGTGGGAACAAAAGTCATAGTCCATACGCACCATGCAGCAATCAGGTATTTGTTTATAAAAAAGGAATCCAAAGCTCGTTTGATGCGCTGGGTTTTGTTGCTGTAGGAATTTGATGTTGAAATACAAGATCGAAAGGGGACAGAGAACCAAGTACGTGACCATCTATCACGGTTGGAAAATCATGATCACGTGGAAGAGGGTGGCCAAATTAAAGAAGTGTTTCCTAATGAGCAACTTTTTGCTATAACCCAATACTCTCCCCCATGGTATGCTGACAATGTGAATTATCTTGTGAGTGGAGTACTCCCTCCCAAAATCCAATCTGAAGCTAGAAAGTGGTTCTTACATGATGTGAACTTCTATTACTGGGATAAGCCCTATTTGTTCAAGCAATGTGCTGATCAGTTGATGAGGAGATGCATTCCTGAAAAAGAGGTGGAATTAGTGTTGTACGATTGTCACGCATCACCTTATGGGGGCTATCATGGAGGAGATAGAACATCTGCAAAGGTGTTACAATCCGGTCTCTTTTGGCCAACCTTATTCAAGGATGCCCATGCATTCGTTAAGAAGTGTGACCAATGTCAGAGAACTAGAACAATCACAAGGAAGCATGAGATGCCTTTGAATAATATTCTAGAAGTTGAGCTTTTTGATGTGTGGGGGATAGATTTTATAGGGACATTTCCACTGTCCAGAGGAAACAAATACATTTTGCTAGCCGTTGACTACGTGTCAAAATGGGTGGAGGCAACTGCTTTGCCAACCAATGATGTCATGGTGGTAGCTGCTTTTGTGAAAAAGAACATATTCTCGAGATTTGGGACTCCACGAGCCTTAATCAGTGATGAAGGGACTCATTTTTGCAATCGATTGTTGAATAACCTTCTTGCTAAATATGGGATTCGCCACAAGGTTGCTACAACATATCATCCGCAGACAAGTGGGCAAGCTGAGGTGTCAAATCGGGAAATCAAGAAAATATTAGAGAAGACGGTAAGTATGAATAGGAAGGATTCAGATGCAAAGTTGGATGATGCCATATGTGCGTATAGGGCTGCATATAAAACACCAATTGGAGCTTCCCCTTACAAGCTGGTTTATGGGAAGGCCCGTCACTTGCCCATTGAGCTTGAACACAAAGCATATTGGCCATTAAGAAGCTGAACATGGACCTTGAAGCCGCATGTGAGAAAAGACTTATGCAGTTGAATGAGTTAGACGAGTTCAGGTTGCACTCTTATGAAAATGCCAAGCTATATAAAGAAAAGACCAAATGATGGCATGACAAGTACATGCCAACATGTATTGTTATTCAATTCTAGACTGCGACTGTTCCATAGGAAGCTAAAGTCGAGATGGTCAGGTCCTTTTGAGGTGGTGAGAGTCACCCCTTATGGTGCAATCGAGCTACGAGCTTTAAATGGTGAGAGGACATTCTTGGTGAATGGTCATAGAGTCAAGAATTACTGGGGAGGAATGATTGATCGTGAAAAGACCAAGGTTGTATTCGCTGATGAGTAAGCGAGACTCTGCGTCGTGTCGTGACGTTAAATCAGGCACTGGTTGGGAGGCAACCCAACATGTATATCTTTTAGCTATTGATTTCTTTAGTGTCAAGTTTTGTGTTGTTTTTGTTTTACAGAGTAGGGGAAGTCTGAATACCCTTGAAGCTGAGGAGCATGTTTGAGCATAAGTGTGGGGTCATCCCGACCCTTAATATAGAGGATCATGTCCGAGCTAGGCCCGAGAGGGTCTCAGGGAGTATTTCTCACCCTTGTTTTAATATATCTCTATGATCATTCATCGAGGACTATGCATAATATAAGTGTGGGGTGGGGAAACTACTTTCTGAAGTGTAATTGTATGACACTATTTTTTTAGTTTTTCTTTTAGAACTCGTAATATACATAGTCTAGGTTTAAAAATAAAATAAAAATGAAAACTGAAAAAAAATGTGAAAAAGTTCAGACTTTTCCCGACGATGGATCTTTTGGACAATTTTCTTGGGGGATAAAAGTCCGATTTAGAAACACCAAAAAGATTTTTGTTTTTATTTTTTTATTTTTTATTTTTTGAATAGATATGTAGTATTTCTTGGTTTTTCTTTAGGCACCGGTTCTTTTCCAAGGATGAAGCTCGAACCAGGCATTTTAATTTCTTTTTAGGAGTAGTTTAGGAAGAAATTGAGTAGTTCTGAGATACTCATTGACATGATTGATGCTGGCATATTAGGCCATGACATACATTTTGTTTTTCCGTATACTTGGTCTGAATTGTGAAGCCTAAGTAAAGTAAATAGCCTATTTTGTGACGCCTTTTCTCAGTTGTTTGACTTGTATGTCACATAGTGCAAGGTTGTTTAAAGTTCTCAATTACGCATGCTTTCTTGACTTGAGAGTTGAACATAACCATCTTGATTGAGTCATGTGCAGCGTGTGTGTGAGGATTTGTGATTTTCTATGCTATCATATATAGTCTAGAACTTGCCTCATGTGTTAGTTGAAGCGAAATTGTAAGTTGTGCTAATCTAGGATATGCCGTAGGCATTTTCTTGCTTTATTACGGATGTGCTTGTCACATAAAAATAAAATTTTTCGTTGCTAGCCCCTTTGAGCCTATTGTCACGACCCAATTCCCAAACCCGGTCGTGATGGCGCCTCTCGTGAAGACAAGGCCAACCAGACCATCTCCGAACACCACTTAAAGTAGTTAATCAGTTATATAATAGTTCGAATATGAATTAATCAGTATAAATACGACCCAATACAGCCCGACCGGGGTGTCACAAGTCACGAACATCTAGGAGGATCCATATTACAATTTAAAATATATAATACATAGAGTAAAATATGGAAAAAAGAGGAGAAGAATCTCGGTGCCGCGAATGCCGGCGGTCACCTTGCTTAGCCACGATAGCAATACCTTCAGTCCGCTACTAACCCGCTACCGGGTAAAACAGTACCTGCAATTGCACGCGAGGTGCAGGGAGTAGAGTGAGTACTTGGAAATCAGTGGTAATAAGAGTAAATAATGCTGAGAGGCAAGAAATCACGTAAAAGCACTACATCATGCTATAAAGTACGATACCACTCTTACGAGAATCAGTAGTTCCATGAAAATCCTTTGTAAAAATATCTGAAATATAATGCTATCTCAAGCAGAAAAATCAATTATACCATAAAAACCATAAGGTATCAGTTCATTTTCTTTTTTTAAAAAATATTGGAAACAGCAATTTCGACAATTTAGGAACAATCAAAAGTTTGCCCCTCGGGCTCAATATCAAACTCTCAGTATAGTATCAGCCACACGGGCTCACTCCCAACTCACCAGCACACAACATCAGGCCATCGGGCTCACTCCCAACTCACCACACACAATCAACGGCCTCTCGGTCCCACTCCCAACTCACCACACACAAGAAACGGCCTCTCGGGCCCACTCCCAACTCACCTGGGTACCCTGCGCTCACTGGGGGTATGTACAGACTCCGGAGGGGCTCCTACAGCCCAAGCGCAATATCAATAGGCCTGAAAGCCTTCACACATCACACACGAGGCCTGAAAGCCTCCTCACATAACACTCGAGGCCTGAAAGCCTCCTCACATCACTCAACATATCCTCACAGATGGCCCTCGGCCTCAATCAGTCCAGAAAATAGTCATAAGCCTCTTGGGCTTCAGTAAAACAATAATGCTCAGCTCATTGACATTTTAAATATCTTTTAAATCTCGAGTTGAGTATAAACGTAGCTGAGTTCAAAAAATAATATAATTTAATTGGACTGAATTCAATAATATTTCAATTTATGAGGAAAAATAGTGATGTAAATTCACAAAAGATTTCAGATAATTGGCACAAGGCCCAAGTTTGGCAATAAGCCCAAGTCATGATAAAAATCAATAATTCTTTATCAAATATGCGGAAAATCAACAACTGGGACGGACCAAGTCACAATCCCCAATGGTGCTCTACCCCACGCTCATACCTGGCATGCAAGTCACTTCAATATAGCACTACGATGTGCGAGTCCGGGGTTTCAAACCCGCAGGACATCATTTACAAGTATTACCTACCTCGAACCGGCGAAATCTCTAGCCCGCGACACCTTTTCCCCTCAAACTGGCCTCCACGTGCGTCAAATCTAACCAACGTCAATCCAAATATATCACAATATGCTAATGAGACATAACCTAATCGAAAGAACTCGAAAAATACTAAAAATCGCAAAATTGGCAAAACCCGAGCCCCGGACCCGCTTCTCGAAAAATTATGAAACTTACATTTTCGGAATCCTCGTCTGGTCACGAGTCCGTACATATAAAGTTCATCAAAGTCGAAGTTCAAACGGGCCACCAAATCCCAAATTTTCATAGCAAAAGTCCAAGCCCTATTTTCTTTAATTTTGTACCCAATTTCAGAGAATTAATGGATGAATCTTCGATAAAATCATGTATTTAACTCATAAAACTTACCTCTAAATCGATTCCCAGTCGAAACCCTCTTAATTCGCTCTCCCAAGCTCCAATTTCGCTCAACAATGGAGGAAAATAGCATAGGCTCGCGGATGAAATATTATTAAAACCTTTCTGCCTAGATGCTTAACTCTATGCGATCGTATACACCCCATTGCGATCGCATAGCACAAAAATTGAGCTCCTAGAATTTACCTTATGCGAACGCATCATATACCTCGCGAACGCACAGACTTACCAAAATACACTATGCGATCACATACGCTCCCACGCGATCGCATAGAACAGACTCCTACAAAAATTCCCGGGCCAAAATTACACTGTGCGATCGCATAACACACATTGCGATCGCATATAACAACCAATCACCCCTCAGAATTCTTTCTATGCGATCGCATAACACTCTCTGCGATTGCATAGAGCAAATACGCTCTGCAATTTTTTCTGCTGCAATTATGAACTCCAAACCTCCCGATAGCCATCCGAAATCACCACGAGGCCCTCGGGACCTCAACCAAAAGCACATATATGTTATATTACCTCATTCAAACTTGCTCGGATCATCAAAACACTATCGTTATCATCAAAATCATCAAATTTCTCCAAATCAAAGCCTAAGTTCTTCAAGATCTTTCGAAATACACTTTCGATCAAAAGTCTGACCAAACGACGTCCGAATGACCTGAAAATTTACAGACATATCCAAAATCACCTAATGAAGTTACTGCAACTCTTGGAATCCTATTCCGACTCCCGGATCAAAATATCACCTATCAATCGGAATTCGCCAAAATTCCAACTTCGCCAAAATAGGCTAACTTCTTTACCGGACCTCTAAAATTACTTCCGATTGCGCTCTTAAGCCTTAAATCATCACCCGGAGCTAACTGAATCATCAAAATTAAATTCCGAGCCCTCTAACTCATAAGTCAACATCCAGTTGACTTTTCCAACTTAAGTCTTCTTAAAAGAGACTAAGTGTCTCATTTCCAACCAAACTCTATCCTAATTACTTTAAATTCGCCAAACACATGTAATGAAACATATAGAAGCATAAAACGGGGAAAAGGGGGCAGAAATACCTGAGACGACGGGTCAAGTCGTTACACCTATAGACCTTTATTTGGCACCCACATTACAAGCCATACCCTTATTTTGTTCTTAATTTGATATTGATTGAAGCGGTACCTCCTAAGGCACTTACTGCTAAAAGAAGTAAGGTTAGAGATTGGGGAGTAGCATTCGAGTGGAACCATGGAAGGGCCCATTGGTGCACTAATGTTGAAATTAAAGGTCACTAGCCGATGAACCTTATTGTATGGAGTGTGTGAAAAAAGAAAAAAAAAGAGAAATAAAAATTTAAAGAAAAAAAATGATAGTGAAAGTATGTTGAAACATAAAACACCTCCAATTCTTATTGATTTGTGCTAGTGAAAAAAATAGAGAAGTGCTTAATTGAAAAGATGGCTATGTTGTATGTGGCAAGTGGGTTGGTTGAGAAGAATATGAGCTTGAATTGTAAATGTAGTGTATTAAAGTGCTTAGGAGGGTGAGTCACTATTTCTAAATATACCCTACCCGTCCCTTAGCCTACATTATAACCTAAAAGTGCTAATTGATTCTAGATGTGTCTAGCTTAAATTAGTAGAGATATACACTACGGGAAAGCTTATGGTACGGCCACGGGATGCATATGAATTCTTTGTGAGAGTGAGTGAATTTTGTTCAATTGTGTGATGTCCTTAAATTATATTCAAAAAGATATTTGAATGTGTGGACCAATTTATACTCATTCTTTCATTTGTGGGTGAGGGCACATGATCTCATGAATGATTGGTAATGTTGTAAACTTTCTTATTGGGTAAGTGCATGAATTGAGGGTGCTTAGTAGTTGTATGTCGATTGTTGAGGTTGGGCAGTGGAGAATAGGTTGTTGGAATTTATTGAATTGAAATATTTTACTTGGGTATGCTTAAATGGAAAGAATGTGAAATTTTGTGTGTTGATGCTTGTGTGCCGATATTGATTATAGTCTAGGGTATAGTGTGTGGGTAAAGGTTAAAGTACTCCTCTATAATTGATACTTGTATGTAGTTGCGGGTTTATTAGATTGTCCAATTGCTCGAGGACGAGCAATGTTTAAGTGTGTGGTGTTGATGATAGGTGATAATAGGTAAATTAGACTATAATTAGGCCCTAAAGAACCACATTTTATATAGCTTTTACGGTAAAAAGTGATAACAAAATGCTCTGATTAGTGCTTTTCATGATTTGCAGGCTATATCCAATAAAAAAAATCTGTGGAGTACTTTTGGGATCAATTACGTAGAAAAAGAGGTCAATCATACAATATCCACAAAGTGCACCAAGCGAAGGGACAAAACCAGAACTGAAGGTCACTCTGGCCGCTGTCTGGGCGTAACCGCGGTAGGACCGCGGCAGAACACTGTTGCAGATTCTGAAGGCCACTTTGTCCGCGGTCCTGGCGTAACCACGGTAGGACCGTGACAGGACGCATAAACTTCAGGGACCAAAGTGCAAAACACGAGATTTTAAGCCCTAAACCTTATATTAAATGAAGGAAGCCGGCCAAGAAAGGTGAGGACGCCACTTTGGAGTAAAAACACACACGGGATCGTGAGGAAATGGAGAATTCTCAATTTTCTTTATCTTTTTCTAGTATTTTCAATTGATTCAACAATCATGCAATTGTTTGATTATATCATGAGTGACTAAACACCCATTGTTCTGGGGTTGTGATTTAGTCATGAATATTGTTGTTTGATATTAGCTTGACCTTGATTATAATTCACCAATATATGATTGTTTCTTCAATTCTGTGTTTAATTGCTTAATTGTCTTGCCAATAGTTAGGTTTTATTTACTATCTATGCTATGCTTGGTAAAGCCATATTTAGATTAGAGAAGAGTTGAAGAGAGCATGATCTTAACCCTTAAGGGGAGCGGATTTGTGGTTAGGATAGGAATATACCTAGTCACCGTGCTTAATTAAATATCGTAATCTTAATGCGTTCTTAATAAATTGATTTCATAGGAATATAGGCGTTAATCTATTGAGAATATGTGAGTAGTACTTCGGAAGAAGGCTATGAGAGCATTTATCGATTAATTAGCAACCATGGGTGAATTATATGAAAGTGAGAGTTAATTAGAACACAATACGAATGGTGAATCGATCACAACCTTGGAATACTAGTCTCTACTGAGTACACAACAATCAATTCGTTACTTGATAATTTAGTATTACTTAGAATCGTATTATAGTATAATCATATTATTGGACTTTGATTTTAGCGGGACTGAATAACAATTTTAGTAATTCCGTGAGTAGTTTACACAAGTTTCTGTGGGTTCGACACTCAACTTATCATTATATTACTTGTCGACCACATATACTTGCGTGTGCGTTTGGGAGTAACAATATCCATCAAGATACGAGTTTCCTAATGGCTTGACTGGGGTGTTTTTCTTAAAGTCCAATGCAACAGCCACCATTCCATGTCTGTTAGATTGTGACAACGAGCTGTATGTTAAATAGTGCTACACACCAAATTATATTCGTCTTCTGAATTACTCGCCCTATTATTTCTTCACATTAATCTAACATGCATCCTTAATCGATACAGGAATATTATAAATCCACGAAAAGCATGTAATAACTGAACTACGCATTTTTATGTTTCTGCAGTAAATATGTTTATAGTTTGTGGCGTTGTATTAAGCATCAAATTGCTTGTTCATGTTGGCCAAAGGAATTATAGATAAAATCACTAAGAAAATACTCCATCTGTACTACTAGAAATCCGGAAAAAAACGACCAACAATTGAAAAAAAAACGACCAACAACTGGCGACCAAAATTGACCTGTCAAGTATATTCATCGACTTACAACCTACTCAGATGCATTATTGAATATGAAAGATAAAACACCTCGACTTATATCAATTAATATGTTATAATTGATTCATCGACTTATAACCAAGTGATGAATAAATGTAATTCATTAACTCTGTTATAATGCAAATAATGAATACTATTATATCAATTAATAGAATTATATTCATCGACTTAATATGACTAAATATGAACTAATATTAATATGAATTAATAGAATTATATTCATCGACTTACAACCTACTCATATGCATTATTGAATATTAAAAATAAAACGTCTCGACTTATATTGGTTTATCGATTCATTAATTATTCATACGTAGTAATTTATAAGATTGATCACCAATTACAATATAGTTTATGCATGTGTATGAAATTACTCATATACTTAAATATAACTTAAAAAATTACTTTATATAGATGCTATTATAATCTATTAAAAGTAACTACATAGCTAATAATTATTTATAATAATTATAGTTAAATAAAATAAATATTTATAGCTAAAAATAATTTTTATAGCTTATAATATTTAAAACCAAAAAGAAAAAAACAATTTAATTTTTTTTAAAAAATAGCTACCAACTTTGGTCGCTATTTTCAATTTAATTTTTTTAAATAGCGACCAATGTTAGTCGCAATTTTTTGTCAAACGGTCAAAACTTATTTATAGACAAAAAATAGCGACCAAAGTTGGTCGCTTTTCCTAATTCTAGAGACAAAAACGGATTTCCCCCCATTTCTCTTATTTTCTTTCCCAAAATTTTTCCAACTCTCTCTTTCCCTCCCCTTCTCTATTTCACTCACCCAAATCCCATCCCCCACTCAGCGCCACCACTGCCCCCTTGCTCGCCGCCGCCTCACCGCCCACTGTTCGCCGGCCATCACCACTGCCTCCCCCTCTCTCTCTCTCCTTCTCCAACTAAAAAAATCAAGGTTAGGATTATAACCTTCACTCTTTGTTATTTCTAGTGTGTGTGTTACAATATCTGATGTATTATAGTTTATTGTTTCAATTAATGTTTTAATTCTTTGAAAATTGTATTTTATTAAGGATTAGGGTTTAGGTCTTATTTTAATTAGTTTTATTAATTAATTTTATTAAATAATTAGTTTAATTAGTGTTAAATTTAGTTTAGTTAGATTTGAATTATACTTTGTATTGCCTTGATAGTTTAGTTAGAATCTAGGGTTTAGGATATGAATTGGACTAGTTTATGAATCTGACTTGTAGTTTATAAATTGTAATTTTAGGATTTGATTTGAACTTTTAATTTTTGAATTGAACTTTTTGGATATGAATTGGACTTATAGTTTATGTATTGGAATTTTAGTTTATGCATTGCACTTGTAGTTTATAAATTATAATTTTAGAATATGATTTGAACTTTAATTTATGAATTGAAATTTTTGGATATGAATTGGACTATTAGTTTACAAATTAAAATTTTAGGATATGAATTGGACTTTTAGTTTGTAACGACTCGACTGGTCGTTTTGAGATCTATCGCGTCATGTAGCAGTTTGAGGCCATGAGCAGCTGCACTTCAGGTATTATGACTTGTACGCATGGTCGAAATTGAATTTCCGGAAGTTCATAGTTGATTTGGAAAGAGAATTCTCATTTCAGAAGCTGTAATTTGAAAGAATTGACTAAGATTGGATTTTTGAGTAAACAACATCAGAATCGGGATTCGAAGGTTCCAACAGGTTTGTATGATTATTTCGGACTTGGGCGTATGTCCGGATCGCATTTTGGAAGACCCGAGAACATTTTAGCACCTATTGTGGAAGTTAGCATTTTTGGAAGAATTTCATAAGTTTGGGTTGAAATGCATTTTAGTGTTATCAATGTTTGTTTGGGATTTTGAGTCTGTAAATAGTTCATTATGGTGATTCTGGTATTGGGAACGCGATCGGAAGTGCATTCGGAGGTTTGTAGGTTATTTTGGAGTCATTTGGCTAAATATAAAAATTTGAAGGTTATTGAGGAGTTTGACCGGAAGTGGACTTTTTGATATCGGGTTCGGATTTTGATTCCGAAAGTTAAAGTAGGTCCGTAACATCGAATATGACTTGTGTGCAAAATTTGATGTCAATCAGACGTGATTTGATAGGTTTCGGCATAGAATATAGAAGCTTAAAATTCTAAAGTTCACTAAGCTTGGACTGGAGTGTGATTCATGATTTTAGCGTTGTTTGATGTGATTTGAGGCCTCAAGCAGGTACGTGTTATTGTCACGACCCAAAATCCACTAAGGGTCGTGGTGGCGCCTCACACCTCTGTCAGGCCAGCCAACTAAGTTATCAATTAATTCCTCTTTTAATACTTTTGAAAATCTAAGGTTTTTCCTTCCATTTTTATAAATAAAAGTTCACTACTTGAATTCAAATTTAAATAATAATAATTAGTACAAATCTGCTGTAAACCATCCCAGAAATCCGGTGTCACAAGTACATGAGCAACTACTGATAAAAGAAATAAAATACAATATCCGCCCGGAATACAGTGGGCGGAAAGTAAATATAGTACACTGGAAG
>MU752772.1:71345-100615 GCA_026770625.1 Nicotiana glauca | reverse complement strand
GGGGGGGGGGGGGGGGGGGGGGGGGGGGATCTACCGGGAATCTAACCCATAGTACCAAAGTAAACAGTCAAGGGGAAGCTACCGGAATCCCACATCCGTAGTCCCAATGTAAACACACAACAACAGAAAAAGAAACGCTCAGAAAAGTATTAAACTTCATATTAAGGCAACAAATAGTCTAGCCTAGCATGCTGCACAAATTTCAGGTAAGGCAGTTAAATAATTAAGGCAATTTAATCACTTAGACATGCTTTTCCTAAGCTAACACATGCTTTAAATAGTACAATAACTAAATAGGGAAGTGAACATACTAGTAGTACATAATGAAAAACTGGATTTCCAATACACAATCCAAACACGCCAGTAAGCCCAAAATCACCTAACAGAGCTAACGGAACCATCAGATTTCCATTTAGAGGCCGTCTTCACACTGTTCTGACTACGGTCAACTTTCCAACACTTAAGCTCTCATTTAGGGACTAAGTGTCCCAAAACTCTCCGAAACTTAAAATCGAACATACCGACAAATTAAAATAGCAGAAATAACTCAAGGGAAGCAGTTAATAGGGGATCAGGGCATTAATTCTTAAAAGGATAGACCGAGTCGTCACACGGAAGAGGGCAATGATTTGAGCGAACTAGAAGAAATTCAATTTGAGCTTTTAGATGAACACATTATACAGAAAAGGGGAAACAATTACCGTATGAGAAGAAAGATAGAGAGAGAGTTGAGTGATTAGTAACAAGATTCCAATAGAAAAAGATGGAAATCAAAAGAACAATTAGCTCAACTACATCTCCGTATCGATCAACGAGACTCTAAATAAACCGGCTTATGATCCACGACTCCTATGAACCTAGAGCTCTGATACCAACTTGTCACGATCCCAGTTTGCCCCCTGTGAACTATCGTAACGACACCTAGTCCCTATGACTAGGTAAGCCTAACAATGCGAAAAATAAACAAAACTTGCGGAATAAATAGTTTAAAGCCAAAATAATTGAAGAACAATATTAAATGCCGCTCGACATATACACACCATTCCTCAATAAATCTGATACACTATCCAAAAACTGAGAAACTCACGGATCCACAAGCGTTTGGAATATCTAACAGTCTAACTCCAGAATATCTAACAAGAAAGTAAATACATAGGGGCAATGTTTAACAGCTAGAATAGAAAGGGACTCCTCAGTCTGCGGACGTGGCAAATGTACCTCGAAGTCTCTAAAGTGGTCGCCTCGCCTCAATGATAGTAAGATTAAGTCGACATACCTAGATCTGCACATGAAAATAAAAATGCGCAGAAAGGGCATGAGTACACCACAACGGTACTCAGTAAGTGCCAAGCCTAACCTCGGTTGGGTAGTGACGAGGAAGTTCAGGGCTCTACTGAGATTAATAAGATATAAGGGTTAACAGTATGGAATAAAATAGTATAAATCAGTGCAATAGTAAGAAATAACACAGAACTGGAAGAACAAAACAACTATGCAGGAACAATGTAAACACCGAAGGAAAATACAACTCAAAACTTCAATAATATCAACCAGGGATCTTCCAGGATACCGTCCTGTAGTCTTAATCACAACTATCCAGTATCTCCCAAGATACCATCCCGTAGTCCATCATATATATACGAAGGATCTCCTGGGATCCCGTCCCGTAGTTCAACTATCAATGCGCGGGGATCTACGGGAATCTCGATCCGTAATCCCAAATATAAATACCCAATACTAGGGGAATCTACCGGGTGTATTCTCTTAGTTCCATATAACTGTGTTGGCGGATCTACCGGGAATCTAACCCGCAGTCCCAAAGTAAACAGACCAGGGGGGAGCTACCGGAATCCCAAATCCATAGTCCCAATGTAAATACGCATCAGCAGCAAGAAAATACTCAAAGAAGGGAAATTTCATATTAAGGCAACAAATAATTCTAGCCTAGCATGTTGCACAGAGTTCAAATAAACAGATTGAACAATTAAAGCACTTAGACATGCTTTCCTAAGCTAACAACATGCTTAATAGTACAAGTAATAAAAATAGGAGAATAAACATACTAATAAGTACTTAAAGAAAAACTGTATTTCCAACAATTTGCACAAGTACGCACTCGTGTTAGACAAGTCATTTAAATTACCAAATATATCAAACCTAAGGGGAAGGTCCCCCACAGAAGGTTAGACAAGTCACTTACCTCGAACCGACTAAATACTCAATCTGATACCACGCTCTTGCCACGTGTACTCCACTCCAAATGGCCCAAATCTACAAACTCTCTTTGAAAATCTCTACAAAATTTGCATCCTACCGAGCTCCCAATACTAATTTTGTGATATGAACTCAAAACCCTCAATTTTGAACTTAAACATTCTGCCCATATATTTCTTTGTTCGCGAACGCTCTCAAAGCCTCGTGTTCGCGAAGCACAAAATAAGTTTGACCATTTTTCCTTCTTCGCGAACGCGTCACCTACATCGCGAACACGACGCTTTGCACATGTAGGCCTTTGTGATCGCGTCCCTCCTATCGCGAACACGAAGCATTAAATCTAATGAAAACTCAGCCTCTCATTTTCTTCTATGCGAATGCGACAACACCCACGCGAACGCGATGCACAAACCCTTACCCCTTCGCGAACGCAGTGCCTCTCTTGCGAATGTGAAGGCTTAAACTTCACCTTCCTCAACTGACTCTTCGCGAACGCGAGGGTCCACTTGCGAACGCGAAGGGTAAAATTACTCTGCAACAGTTGAACAAAATCTGCAACTTTTTAACAACTAAAATTGACCTGTTGAGCATCCGAAAACACACCCGAGGCCCCCGACATCTCAACCAAAGGCATCAACATATCCTAAAACCTTATTCAAACTTGTAACAATATTCAAAACCCCTCAAACGACATCAAATCAAGCAAACATCGGATTCAAGCCTGTATTTTTCCAAAATCTTCCAAATTATTCTTTTGATAAAAAACCCAACCAAACCACCTCCGAATGACTTGAAATTTTGCACACACATCCCAAATGACATAACAGAGCTACCGCAACTCCCAGAATTCCATTCCGCCCTCGGATCAAAATCTCACTATCGAATCGGAAACTTCAAAAATTTAACTTTCGACATTTCAAGCCTATATTAGCTACTGACCTCCAAAACACAATCTGAAACGCCCCTTAGCTCAAAATCACCCTACGGAGCTAATAGAACCATCTAATTTCCATTTCGAGGCCGTCTTCACACTGTTCCGACTACAATCAACTTTTCAACACTTAAGCTCTCATTTAGGGACTAAGTGTCCCAAAACTCTCCGAAACTTAAAACCGAACATCTCGGCAAATCAAATAGCACAAATATACTCGGGGGAAATAGTTAATAGGAGACCAGAGCGTAAATTATTAAGACGGCCGGCTAGGTTATCACATCCTACTACACTTAAACATTCGTTCGTCCTTGAACGAGCATAGATACATACCTGAAGTGAAGCTGCTCATGGCCCCAAACTACCGAGCGATGCGCTAGATCTAAAAAAACCCAGTCGGGTCGTTACATCCTCTCCCACTTAAACATATGTTCGTCCTCAAATGTGCTAAGAACTGTGCCGAGGTTGTCCGAAACCACTGTTTAACACCTCGAGCACCTACCCGTGCTACCACAACTCAGCTGGGTACCCTAGCTTGATCAATCTGAAGATATCCTTTTTCACTTAAGAAAATCCGGGTTGGAGCCCAATTCCTACATCCATAATTCTTTGCCAAGCCTGTTCCAACATACGCTCACCGTATCAACAACTACCCGTACCACCAAAAGCTGATTGCATACCTTAGCTGAATTCACACCATGCACCACTTTACTCGCAGGACCACAATAACATTCTCTAATCAAATTAATCAAAATTCAATGAATCTGATGCTCCCCTTGCACCTCATGACGCACATTGGTCTTGCTCTAACTCTTACAATACCACCAAGATGGAAGTATGTGTAGAAATTCATACCCAACTGCCGAATCAACAAATCATTGGGTCTATACTCCTTAAAAGAACCATCACCTCATTCCGAACCAAATAATGGTCTTAGCTCCTTAGTATACTTCATATAATCAGATTGCACTGATCCTAAATCCAATGATCTCGACTCACCCAGTACGAACCGCTCAGGCAATAAGCCACCCCAGACATGATCAAAAGTCTCATATGATGCCACAACGTGCCAATAGGCTATGAACTTGAGCGTTACAAAAGGAAAATGAACTCTAAAAGAAACTACTCAACTCACACACTAATACAAATTTTCCCTAGAAAATAGGAAGCAAGGCATACAAAAATAGTACATAGGAATATGTACTCAATATCACACTGTTTCGGCGTGCAACCCGATCCAAATAACATACCCATAGCGGCGTGCCACCCGATCCAATAACATAGCCATGGCGGCATGCTACCCGATCCACATATAGAGTTCACATAAGGAGATATACATCGAGCTGAACTGCTCATTATAACAAGATTCCGAATATCGGTCACAAGCACGCTAAGTGCATGATACCATCCCTGGGGAGATATATAGTGCCATAGGCTACAAAACCCAAACACAACTGAGGTACGATATACGATCTAAATCTCGGGAGTCATCCTGCTCATGTAACATCATCTCTACGTGGAAACTCAACACATAGGAAATTCATCAAGCCATCTCACAACTCATACATCGCAATACACCATTACATGAAATAGCTGGCGATGAAATAGTACCCCGACTACTTGTCCAAAGGAGCGCATTGTTGAAATGAACTCATCTGGCCTGATATAGAGCCTATATTCACATTTAGATCCACCCACAAACCTCAAGATGATTTTGACCATATTGAACTAAGCTAATAACTTTTCAAAGGTACATAATACTCTCCTTTCTCTCATAACAAATAAAAACAACCATCATAACAGGGGCAATCCTCCACGGTCCACAACCCAATAAGTCGAGTGCCCTTCAAGCATAAATTCTCAAATCAATGATATCGCCACCATCTTCCTACTTGGTTTAAATCTTCAACCAATAAAGTGACTACATGCCACACTTATACAATCTTGCTGTGGGGTATGCTCCCACGACCCTCCGTAACAGACAACAAATATGCGTATCTATACCACCAGCCGCTCTAACGCTGAGAAAGTGTTCAAGAATCCATAATCAGGATGCAAGGCCTTTTTCACAAAACACCGACCTCAGGTGATGCTGAAGACGATACCCACTTACTTTAAATACCGGAACTCCTTTACTGCTCATCTAAGCTCGCGACATCCTTGTCAACACCAAACTGCAACCTTGATCCTCACTTTAAATTCCATACCACACACTGTACCAACATGCCAATATACGATATAGCACGATTTTCATCATAACTCTGTAACCACTGATAGATTAATACTTCATCATATAAAACTTTCCACTTAACTCACTTTTGGAGAACCATGGCAACACATAGGTGAATTCTAATAACTGTAGAATATGCAAATCTCTAAGTAGTGGTTTAAGACACAATAGCCCTTCTGCGATCCACCTACACATGACAAGCCATAACAGTGGAATACTTATGAATAACATCAATTACGGCGTTCGACAAGTGTCACACGTGTTGTCTCAAATCACTTGCATAACTCGATCACGTTGAAGGAAATGGTCACTACCACCGATATGCCAATTCAACTATGGCTAACCCATCTATATTCTTCCAAATTAATTCTTGACTGCCTTAGAAATAATAACAACTCCATTCAACACAAAACACACTCCATCTGCACTTATCCCGAGTGACCTTGAATCACGAGACCATGCTGTCTCAACCCCTATAAACCATTTCATACCTCCAAATGCTACACTGCGAGTTAAAACATCATAGAACATTCTAGGCACCCTCTCATAAGCTGCTACCAAGCGTGATTCTTAAATGTACTTATAGGCTCGGAATTATTAGGCACCATGCTTTACCTCTTTGAATTCACTGGGATCGTTGTTGAGAGCCACCCGCTCTGACTTGGCCCCGAATATAATCTACTCCATGATTCTTCGAGCACATGCCTACCCCCTCGACGACGCACCCGGCAGAATCAATTCCCCAAGTTTGAGCATGAGCTAATAAGTCCAACTATAGCATACCTTTAACAGTTCCTTTGCTCAAATTTACACTTACGCTTTTTGTCGTGGCTGAAATAAATTACCAATACGCTGATAACCCAAAATATCACAAGAAAAAAAATCATACAATCCAATCGTAGGTGGTAGGACCCTCCCACTTAGCTTGAGGCCAATATTACACAGCTCTAAAATTCACCAAGATTCCTTATCTCTTATTGACATAACCATGCGCAATCGACAACAGAAATTCTCATAACCTCCCTTTTGAACCCCTTTTTATACTCTAAATCATCAACCATATTCGCATGACCGATCTCTTTATGGCACAAGTCCATTCACTCCTCGTGGACACTAATTAAATGTATGACAACATCTTTCCAATTCAAAGTTGGGTAGTATCCTCCTTCATTTCAAGCAACTCATTTCCGTTATATAAAATCTCCTGCCGCATAATAGTCCATACTTCAAATCTGGACGTTCATAGGTTAATTTCTTTTCCTCCGCCTGAAGTGAAATGTCATATCCTTGAATCTTGCACTGAGTAGATTTCCTTTCAACTCATTCACTGCCCCAACACATAGGTAAGTCTCCTACCATCAAGTCAATAATGTGTGATAACCAATAGTGAGCATCATAGCAATCTGTGCATAGCCTCCAAGCTCTTAGGAGCACAACTATCAAGCCGAAACGATAGAAAATCCTTCCGCAAGGCGACAACAATAGCTCACCCAACTATATCGGGAGAAACACCCTGTACCACATCTGTAGTACTATTACAATTCTTTTATTCTCGGTTTATAACAAGCGGTTCGCATCGCGTAAGATTGAGTGAAGGAAAACGGGCACAAGCCTCAAGGAAATCAAGTCACACGATGAGGAAATCAAGAAGTGGAATTTTCCTAATAGTTACATAGCCTCTCGTAGATAAGCACAGACGTCTTCGTATCGATCAGTGTCACACCTCCTTTTGCGCACCTACCCCTGGGAGGATAAAATGTATAAGGGAGTTTTTCCAATTTAACTGACATTATTTGAAATGGGATTATTTATTTATTTCAGAGTCGCCACTTGGGAAAGGTTTGGCTTTTGGTGTTCCAAGTCACCGGTTTATCTTGAATCCCAAATCGAGGAAATTTTCGACTTTCCAAATGAAGTATGCGAACCAAAAATTCTAAGTTAGGAATTCTGTTAACTCGAGGGAAGGTTTTAGCCACCCCTGGATCCCGTGGTTCTAGCACAGTCGCTTAAATTGTTGTAATGACTAAATATCTTATTTTAATACATGTTATAACTTATGTGCTTTTATTAACTATAAACTGCTTTTATTATTATTTTTAATAGAATTGCAACTTCGTGAAAATGCGTTTCGAACCACGTCGCAATCAATGCACCCGTGGTTGTTGACACGTTTTAACTTTTCGTAAAGATTTGGATTTGGGTCACATAAATGTGCACGCGTATTTAGGAAGGTAAAACTATTTAATGACGGCCCTAAAGCGACTAGCGTATTATTAACTTTAGGGGAAGGCCGTAGAATTCACTAAATAGCCCGTTCCGAATTCTAAATATTTTATTTTTGATCAATTATTGAGGGCCCCACAGTTTGTACATTTTATTAGGCGAGGCTCATCTCATCTTTATTTAAAGGTCAATCCCAACGAGACTATGATTTATCTATTTATTCTTGTCTCTACGAATAAAAGAAGGGTCTTAATTGGTTAAGAATTAAATTACACCATATTAAATTATGAATTGAACTCTTTCAATCAGGTCCAAATAATTAAATCGTTTGCTCGCATGATTGTAATAATCAGGCTTCGAGACAGTCTCCTTGGAAAGGGATTACTCGGGCCTAGTAAAAGAAAAGATAGGCCCAGGCATTTGGGTGTCTTAAACCCGTATCGAGCCTTCCAACGTAAATAGAGATTGGCCCAGGCGGCTGTGATACTACTGTCAAGCCCATACCAAAACAAAGGTGAAACACCATTTAGAAGGTTTAATAGTCTGACCAAAGTGCAAACTAGTTAGGAAAATTGGCTTAATTGATCCTGCACTCTCAAAAATGAACCGTTAAGCTCAATTCATTAAAAAAGACCGAGACGCTCTCCGATTTCATCAAGCGGTCATTTGAACGAATCATTGTATTATTCTGAATGTATTGAACAGGATGAAGTATCACTAATTAAATTAAACTATCAAACCTAATGGGCTAATCTAAAAATCTGAACATTTACTATCAGATTCTACCCGTATACTCATCCGAAAATACTACTTCGATTTCATATATCACATAGGTTTGGCATAATCATTCATGTGAAGCTATCTAAAACGACTAATAACTGAATCGGGAAATCAATTCTAGCATTTGAGATCATCCCCTGAATCTGAGAGTTGATGGCAATTTATTTCCACATAAGATTGTTATACTACATACTAAGCTGAAGTGTTGGAAATGGGATCTCGCAGATAAATCTTAAAGGCCAAACAATCGACAATCCGACAATTATATAAAAATGATCATCTAATTAGTTCAATACAGGCACACTAAAGCATTATGTCAATTAAATCCTGGAGCTAAACAGCAATAGCGAACCAATGAAAATGGAAAACTTTAATGAATATCAAGCAGCCTCTGCATTTCCATTTTTTATGGGAGAATTACATCAGGAATAGGCAGAAATGTGTACCTAGAATTGAGTCACAATAATAAGAGGGGAGATCAGTAAGTAGTAAATCAACAACCAGCAGTGGTAACCAACAGTAACACCAACAACAGTTCGAAACAAACCAATACAGCACCCAAAATACCAAAACAAAATCCCAACAATCCACAGAATCACAACAATCAATAATTGACCCCACAATAAACTCTACTGAACTTAGATTAAACCAGAAATGGACTAACAATAAGTTTGTTTCAATGGAGCAATAAGTTTGTTTATTTTGTTTTTCGGGCTGCTTTCTAGATAGACTGTACTTCTCTGTCAACTGATTACGTAAGAGAACAAGAATTGATCCTTCTCCAAGCTCTCTCAACTCTTTTTCAAACTGACTTTCTAGCTCTCAACACTGATTAAACACTCAAAAACTGACGACTCACAACCAATTTTCTTAATTCTTTTTCAACTGCCTTTCCCCAATCTCTCCTCATTCATTCAAAAAGCCCCCCTCACTTTGTCTTAATGCTCCTATTTATGCCCAAAATATCCACCCGCCTGTCCAGCTCTCAATAGCACTTCAAAAAAAATAAGAAACACTTCCTCCCATATTATTCCCTGAGGTTCCCACTATTATGTGTCTATTCCCTTATTTAATTCAATGGTTATGGGTAGTATATTGTTTAATCAATTCCCCTTATTATTTTTGACTTAAACCAACCCATCACTATTAAACAAATTCAATACTTTAATGGTCCACTAGCCCCCATCTGACAAACCACTCAAACTAACACATTTTCAAACTTTAAATTCCAAATCACCCTCGAAACCTATACTAGAGATGCAACTATAACCAATTCAAACCTACCAAACTCAATCAATTACTGAGGTAAGTGAACTGAAGCCCGTGAGACAAAACAATGCATTTAACTGAACTGGAAACCAACGGAACTTACAGATTGACAAATGATAGTCAAATGATCAAATTAATTCAATGTTATTACTGCCTAAGTAATGAACTAATCTCTAAACTTAAGCATACAAAACTGACCGACTTAGTTCAATCACAAAATCAAAACAGAAACGTAGTAAGAGGAGAAGAAACATGAAAAAATAAAAATGAAAAATAACAAAGAAAAAGAGGATTGAAAGATACCCGGAAATCAAACGGACCAAAACTGAAAATTCCTCGTCCCTTCACTTTGGACTGAAGTGGACCTTAATCGCGTGTTTCCAATAGCAAAACATACGACTAAAATCCAATTTAGTCCAAAGATCCTCGCAACTCGTTAGATTTTAAGCTTAGGGCTCAGGTTTTCTGTGATTTTCCATTCGGAGAGTCGGAGTGATATTCGAAGGAAGATGGTGATGGTTTAGGGATGATGGGGGTCAGAAGATCGAAGGGTGTGAGTTTGGTGGTCATTGGAGGTGGCACCGCCACTAGGGTCTTGTGGCGGCGGCTAGGGTTCTTGATTCGAAATCAAGATTCGAGGCGTTTGGGCTTGATTCGAAGGAAGCCAAGGGTGTTCTAGTGGTGAGGGGGGTCCATGGGTCACAGGGTGTAAATTTGGTGGTCATTGCAGGGGTTGTGTTTTCTGGCGATCTTCGATCTGATATTCGAAGGGGTTGGGGATGATTCGAAGAAAACAAAGGGTGGATTTGAGGAGAGGAAGGTGAGGTGGTTCTATGGTGTGAAGGTGGGGTTGTTTGGGCCACCGTAACCGCCGTGAGGCAATTTTTGGTGGGCGGAGCTCGGGTGGCGGGAGGCGGAGAGAGATGGGCTTGGGTCGTCTCTGAAGAGACGAAGGAGACGAGGTGGGGCCTTTAGGAAGGGGGCGGGGTGTGTTACACATATATATACAGGTAGAGAGATTGATTCCCAGTCGTTGGATCAGTTGAGATCAATGGATTGGATTAATTCACTTAGGAAAAACAGAGTCGTTTTGGCTGGTTGGGGATTGGGTTGGTCTAGGGAAAAATGGGTCGGGTTGTGTAACGGGTGAGGCTCAGGGATCATGACCGTTGGATCAAAAGTGATCAATGGTCCAGATTGGTTGACACCGAAACGGTGTCATTTGGTTGAGTTCAAAGGCTGGACCGGATGGGTATTCATTTGGGCTTGGAATTTTAATCAAAATTGGCCCAATTCTGATTTCCTCCAATTCTTTTCCTTTTCTTTATATTTTCTAAAAATTCTAATAAAATAAAATACAAACCTAAATTAATCCTTGACCAAATTATCCTAAAATACTTAATTAACTTTAAAATAATTAAATACCAAAACATATAATTATGACATTAAACACTAAAAATGCAAAGTATGCTATTTTTATAACACATAAATCCTAAATACAAATGCAACACATATATTTTTTGTATTTTTTTTATTAATTTAACAAATAATCATGTACAGACAAATGCAAACATAATAGAGAAAAATAACATAAAAAATCCTCAAAATCACACACGACACAAAACTATTTTATTTTTAATTTTTTAGGAATGATTCCCATATAAGGCAAAAATCACATGCTCACAAAGTTTTGACCGAACCTTTGCCTCAAAAGGTCTCCTACAAATCCCTGGCTAAAAGGGAATCAGGTCAATGTAGTTTGGGAAGTTTCGGTAGCTGGGACTACCATGAAGCTGTGGTTTTACTATTATGGTTATTGTTGCTGCTGCTACTACTTACTGACCTCCTTATTACACCAAAAGGAAAATCAAAGCTAAGCTAGCTATGACTATCAAACTATGAGTTACAAGATTCCTATCTATAATTCTCTTGAAAACTTGATCTTGTGTCTTAGCTGATTTTGTCGTAGACTCCGATCTGAATCTTGATGCTCGTGAGTCACAGGTGCTTGCTTCTTTCTACAGCATTGAGTGAAGCGGGATTGGCGGAGCTTATGGCTTAGATCAGATTTCGAGCCATCCGCACCTTTATTTGCTCCAGTATTTGAGCTCATCTTCTTTTTTGTTCTTTTCTTATTTCTTTGTTCTAGATTGAGACTTATTTTGTAGGTCATCTCAAATCCATGTGCCTCGAGGTCAAAGCTGCTCAGAAAACAAAACAAACAAACAAACAAAATTTTTCTGCCCCAGTTTCACTAGGAAAGTTTCGTGAGTTATTTGCGATAAAAATCTACGAAGTTGATGAGGGGATTGGAAACCCTATGTTTAAAAAGCGCAACTCAGGGATTGGGTCCGTAATGTTTGCGAAAGAAAAGATGCTCAACTCAGGGATTGGAGCCCTAATGTCGGCTAAAGAAAACTTGCTCAACTCAGGGATTGGAGCCCTAATGTTGGTTAAAGGAAAAATTTCTCAACTCAAGGATTGGAGCCCTAATGTCGGCTAAGAAAACACTCAACTCAGGGATTGGATCCCTAATGTTGGTTAAAGAAAGTTACTCGACTCAGGGATTGGAACCCTAATATCGGCTAAGGAAAGCACTCAACTCAGGGATTGAAGCCCTAATGTTGGTCAAGGAAAGTTGCTCAACTCAGGGATTGGAGCCCTAATATCGGCTAAAGAAACCTGCTCAACTCAGGGATTGGAGCCCTAGAGTTGGCTAAAAGGAGAAACGCTCAACTCAGGGATTGGAGCCCTCATATTGGCTAAAGAAACTCGTTCAACTTAGGGATTGGAGCCCTAATATCGGATAAAGAAAATTGCTCAACTGAGGGATTAGAGCCCTAATGTTGGCTAAAGAAAACCTGCTCAACTCAGGGATTGGAGCCCTAATGTCGGCTAAAGTTAAAAATGCTCAACTCAGGGATTGGAGCCCTAATGTTGGTTAAGGAAAGTCGCTCAACTTAGGGATTGGATCCCTAATGTTGGCTAAAGGAAGTCACTCAACTCGGGGATTGGAGCCCTAATGTTGGCTAGAAAAACACTTAACTCAGGGATTGGAGCCCTAATGTTGGTTAAGGAAAGTCGCTCAACTCAGGGATTGGAACCCTAATGTTGGCTAAAGGAAGTCGCTCAACTCAGGGATTGGAGCCCTAATGTCGGCTAAGGAAAACTCGCTCAACTTAGGGATTGGAGCCCTAATGTCGGCTAAAGAGAACTTGCTCAACTCAGGGATTGGAGCCCTAATGTCGGCTAAATAAACTTTCTCAGCTCAAGGATTGTAGCCCTAATATCGGGTAAGGAAATTGCTCAACTGAGGGATTAGAGCCATAATGTCGGCTAAAGGATCTGGCTCAACTCAGGGATTGGAGCCCTAATGTCGGCTAAAGAAAACTTGCTCAACTCAGGGATTGGAGCCCTAATGTCGGCTAAAGAAAACTTGCTCAACTCAGGGATTGGAGCCCTAATGTCGGCTAAAGAAAACTTGCTCAACTCAGGGATTGGAGCCCTAATGTCGGCTAAAGAAAACTTGCTCAACTCAGGGATTGGAGCCCTAATGTCGGCTAAAGGAAACTCGCTCAACTCAGGGATTGGAGCCCTGATGTCAGCTTAGGAAGTACCGGGTTGGCATTGGGAATTCTAAACTATATTCTTTTGGGATTTTCTTCTTTTGTTATCTTTTTTTTTGTTTTGATAAAAAACAGGAAAGAACTTGGAGGTAACTTCCCTTTTGCAGTGATTATTTGCTGCAAAGCTGCTTCGGCACTTGCGCGTTTTTCTTTCTTTTGGGCTGCACCTGCTTCTTGCATGGTTGCTTTGGATGGTACCTATTTCAATTTTCCAAACAAAGAACAATTGTCAGTTTGAAAATGGTGGTTGGTTTGGTGGCCTTGATCATCTTAATTTCTTGATCCCGACCTCATTTCCATTGAGAACTTTGTCGTTGATTCGCTTTGAGGGCGACCCCCCTTTCAAACTGATAAGACTCAAATTTCAGGATTTCATGATGATTCGCCCGTGTAAGAGTTTGGTTCTTCCACCTTATTCTGCTTTCGAAACCTTTGCCTTTCACTTTCTTTCTTTTCCAATATCTTTAATCTAACATCATGATCAGTCGGGATTGGACTGACGCACCACTAAGGCTGGGTATTTTCTTCACCTCTTGCCAGCCGGAACTCTGTGAAACCGGTCCTGCCACCTTTTCTTCATAACAAGTTTTGGAATTTAGGGTTAAGCTGAAAGGGATTCAAAGAAAGGTAACACAAATATCGAAAAAATGAATTCATAATAGAAGCGTCCCTTACGGGGGAAAAAGGACTTATCTGGGGTGCATGTTGGCTTCAAACTGACATGACATGCTTTTTGGACCGGATGCCCGATCCTCATGAACTTGCATTTTCTCATGAACCAAACGGATCTATGTTTCCAAACCAGGGAACTTTGCCAGGACCTTTAGTGGTGAAATCCTCTTTTTGGCCGACAACGCCCTTTTTGCGGGTTTTCGCTAATTGACCTCTCTCATTTCTCTTCTCACCCTCGCCCGATAATGCTCTTTGCGAGTTTTCAATAAATGGGCTCTCAGATTTTCGGTTTCTCTAACTCCCGTCGCCTCATGGTGCCCAAAGGTTTTCACTGATAAGACTCTCTCATTTATTTCTCTTAATTTAGAATGCATCGGCTTTCAACAATGATATTTCTTAGTTTCCCCCGCCTTTGGCAATTGATCCGAAGGACTTGCACTTGGTTTTGGGTAAAAAGAATTATGGACGGGATTACAACTTTGGAATCATTTGGTGAGCTCATGGTCGAACCATTATAACATCTGCCCCAGTTTCAACTTCAGGGAAAGTTGGATTTTTGTTTTGGTGTGACTGAACCCCAGATAGAGGCTGCCTACGTATCCTTTTGGAATCAAGTCAGAACGTAGTTCAAGATAATCATTTGTGTTTTTTTTTCTCAATGGTGCTTTTGGATTCCGAAGAGGGTAGCCAAAGAAATGTAAGCGGCTCAAAAGAGCTTGCAAAAATGGTTGATAGTGTTTGGGTAGCAGGAATAAGAGGCTTCATCATCTCAAATGCGCCAAGACATTACGGAAGTAAACTCAGACATAGTACCTTTTGACTGTGTCTGCATTCACAGTTGTTTCAGGATCATTTCCTTCAATATCACCTAGATATAACGCTCCTCTTAGCAATATCTTCCTGATGATGTACGGACCTTTCCAATTAGAAGCAAATTTTCCTTTTGCTTCCTGGTGATGGGGAAGAATGCGCCTTAACACCAGCTGTCCTACTTCAAAATTCCTGGGTCGTACTTTCTTGTTGTAAGCACGGGCCATTCTTTGCTGGTACAACTACCCGTGACAGACCGCATCCATTCGCTTTTCATCAATTAAGGTCAACTGCTCCAATCGAGTCTTAACCCATTCGCTATCTTTAATCTCTGCTTCAACAGTTGTCCAGAGCGAAGGAATTTCTACCTCTGCCGGTATCACAGCCTCGGTCCCATAAACCAACAAGTATGGGGTTGCTCCTACTGATGTGCGCACTGTGTGCGATATCCTAGTAAGGAAAAAGGTAACTATTCATGCCACTGTCTGGAACTCTGGATTGTCTTTCTCAAAATCTTCTTGATGTTTTTGTTTGCTACTTTAACAGCGCCATTGGCTTTGGGCCGATAAGGAGTGGAGTTCCTGTGCGTTATTTTGAAATGTTCGTATACATCCTCCATTAAATGACTATTCAGGTTTGCCGCATTATCTATGATGATAGTTGCAGGAATACCAAAACTATAGATAAGATTTGAATTTACAAAGTCCACCACGACTTTTTTAGTGAACGATTTGAGAGTGACAGCTTCGACCCATTTTGTGAAGTAATCAATAGCGACCAATATGAATCTGTGCCCATTTGAATCTTTTGGCTCAATTGGACCAATGACATCCATACCCCAGGCGACAAAAGTCCACGTTGCTGATATAGGATGTAACTCATTTGGAGGTGCATGAATCAGATCTCCATGTACCTGACACTGATGGCATTTCCAGACGAAGCTGAAGCAGTCTTTCTCCATAGTTATCCAATAATACCCGGCTCGTAGGATTTTCTTGGCCAAGACATATCGTTCATATGAGGTCCACACATTCCTGCGTGTACTTCCTGCATGATTCTTCCTGCTTCCTCGGCGTTAACATATCTTAACTGGTTAAGATCTGGGGTTCTTTTATACAAGACCTCACCGCTCAAAAAGAAACCACTCGCATGCAGCCTAATAGTTCTCTTTTGATCTCCAGTAGTATGTTCGGGGTATTCTTGTGTTTTCAAAAACCTCTTGACATCGTGGTACCATGGCTGGATATTTCGTCCTGCCTCGATTACATTACAGTAACCGTGTCTTTCCTTGATTTGGATTTCCAAGGGATCGATGTGGGCGTTGCCTGGATAAGGTAACATTGAAGCTAAAGTGTCAAGTGCATCAGCTAGTTCATTGTGACACCGCGGGATCTACCTGAACTCTATTGATTTGAATCGCTTGCCAAAATCCTCCACGTGCTGTCGGTAAGGAATAAGCTTGACATCTCGGGTCTCCCATTCACCCTGGGCTTGCCGGATAATCAGATCGGAATCTCCCAAAATCAACAAATCTTCAACATCTTGATCGATTGCCATACTCATGCCCATGATGCAGGCTTCATATTTAGTCGTATTGTTCGTGCAAAAGAAACGGAGCCTAGCCATAGCCGGATAGTGCTGACCAGTGGGCGAGATCAAGATTGCCCCAATTCCTACACCTTTGGCATTTACAATCCCATCAAAGAACATTTTCCAAGCATGAGCGTCTTTAGGGACTTCTTCTACTGTGTTTACCTCCTCATTTGGAAAGTAAGTACTCAACGGTTGGTACTCCTCATCAACCAGGTTTGCAGCCAAGTGATCTGCCAATGCCTGGGCTTTCATCGCCATGCGAGTGACGTAGACTATGTCAAATTCAGTAAGCAAAATTTTCCACTTTGCCAATCTCCCAGTGGGCATCGGTTTCTGGAATATGTACTTCAAAGGATCCAACCTGGTTATGAGGTGAGTAGTATGAGCCTGAAAATAATGTCTCAACTTTTGAGCGACCCATGTCAAAGCACATCACATTCTTTCCAACAAAGTGTATTTGACTTCATAACCAGTGAACTTCTTGCTCAAGTAATAGATACCCTGCTCTTCCTTTCTAGTTATATCATGCTGCCCGAGGACACAACCAAAAGAATTTTCTAAGACCGTCAGATACAAGAACAGAGGTCTCCCTGACTCTAGCGGGACCAAAACTGGAGGATTTGAAAGATATTCTTTGATCTTGTCAAAGGCCTCTTGACACTCAGCTATCCATTTTATTGCTGCATCTTTCCTCAATAGCTTGAATTTAAGCTCACATGTGGTAGTCAGTTGAGCGATGAACCGACTGATATAGTTCAACCTGCCCAATAGACTCATCACGTCTTTCTTTGTCCTCGGAGGAGGCAGATCCCGGATAGCCTTTATCTTCATTGGATCTAACTCGATACCTCTCCTGCTGACTATGAAACCCAAAATTTTTCCTGATAGGACTTTGAAGGCGCATTTAGCCCGATTCAGCTTCAATTTATACTTTCGCAGCCTTTCGAAAAACTCCCTCAAATCTCGAACATGATCGTCCTGAGTTTTGGACTTGATAATCACGTCGTCTACACACACTTCTATCTCTTGATGCATCATATCATGGAAAATAGTAGTCATGGCTCTCATATAAGTCGCCCCGGCGTTCTTCAAACCAAATGGCATAACCCGGTAACAGTAAGTACCCCAAAGCGTAGTGAAATCCATTTTCTCAACATCTACTTCATCCATCAACACCTAGTGATATCCCGCGTAACAATCCACGAAAGACTGTATCTCATGATTGGCACAGTTATCAACAAGGATGTGGATGTTGGGCAAGGGGAAGTTATCTTTGGGACTTGCCCTATTCAAATCTCGATAATCCACACACACCCGAGTTTTCCCATCTTTCTTCAGCAGAGGAACTACATTAGCAAGCCACATAGTATACTAGACAACCCGGATTACCCCTATTTTCAACTGCTTTGTGATTTCTTCTTTGATCTTATCACTGATATCAGTCTTGAACTTCCTTTGTTTCTGTTGAACTGGGGGACAATCAGGGTAGATTGGCAATTTATGCACCACTAGATCAACATCTAATCCTGGCATGTCATCGTATAACCAAGCAAACACATCTTTAAACTCAAATAAGAGTTGAATTATTGCATCCCGTGTTTTCCCATCTGTGTGAATGCTTATTTTGGTCTCTCGAATTTCTTCAGAAGTTCCCAAATTAACCGGTTCTGTGTCATTCAAATTCGGCTTAGGTTTATTCTCAAAGTGTTCGAGTTCTCGATTTATTTCCCTAAAAGCCTCTTCTTCATCATATTCCGATTCTTGGTTCATTATTTCGCAATTAAACAATGTGTTTGGATCTGGGTGTGAAGTCCTCAAGCATGTCATGTTATTTAAAGCCGCATTATTATAATTGAAAAGAAAAGATTAAAGAAAAATAGCAAAATCAGAAAGAATAAAGAAAGATAAAATGATGAAATACTAATTTTATTCCTTGGAATTGGGAAGATAAAAGGGTTTACATCTCAGGAAATGAAAAATAGGAAACTAAAGAAAACATCCGAGTTACACCCTAGGATAACTCGTGATGCAGAAAAGGTGGCATGACAAGTCTACCCGAACTCCCGCCTGACTGGGAACGGTGTAGCCTCCCAATTTTGAAGCTTAGAATTTGGCCCCATGTATAGCACCTCGGTGGTGCTTGTGACTTCTCCCAACTGAACCATGTGGGTTTCGTAAAGCATTTCTCTCATTGCCCCACATATTTCCTCAATTTCTTCGGCTGTAAAGGCCTCGTCATCTTCTTCTTCAGCCTACTTTGGTCTGACAAAAGTTTCGTACAACCGTGGCAATGGTTGAGGCAACTTCCATCCTTTCTCTTCTTTGCCCAATATTCATCTTTTGGAGTAGGGTGGAAACCTATCCCTAAGAGTTTCTTAGTAGGAGGCAAGGCGATAGGTTCAGTTATTCCTTGCAATGACTTTCCCAGTCTGTTTCCCGGTTTGAATCCCCGTCGGATCATTTCTTTGGCCACCATGATGAATGCATTAGAAAGGAAGGGTTGGGGACAAGGGTCTCCTTCTTCACACTGGTCGGCGACCACAATATCAAAAGCTTGATAAACTATGTGCTCGCTTCCCTCTCTTGCTTCAAGACATGGGACTGAAGGGTCCCGATAGATTGATTGCTCATCTTCCCCGTGGACCACAATCTCTTGACCCTCATGCTCGAACTTTACCATTTGGTGGAGGGTAGAGGGTACAACTGCATCCGCATGAATTCATGGCCTCCCTAGAAGAAAGTTGTAGGATGTGTCCATGTCCAGAACTTGGAAAGTTATTTCAAAATCCACTGGGCCAATGGTCAGAATCAGGTTGATCTCTCCAATTGTGTCCCTTTTTATACCATAAAAAGCCCGTACACAGACATTCTTGGGTCGAATTCTTTCGGTCCCAATTTCTATATGTTGTAAAGTCGAGAGCGGACAGATGTCTACCCTGGAACCTCCGTCCACCATAACCTTTTTCATGTAGTACCCTTCGCATTTGACTGTTAGGTGCAGGGCTTTGTTATGTGCAACTCTTTCTGGGGTAAGTCATTCTTACTGAAGGAAATTTGGTTGATTGCAAAGAATCTTTCCGCCATTATTTCCAGCTGCTCTACAGAAGTCTCAACAGGTACATATGCTTCATTAAGAGTCTTAATCAATACCTTCTGATGTTCGGTGGAATTCATCAATAGAGATAACATGGAAACTTGTTCGGGAAACTTTCGAAGCTGGTCAATCACTTTATAATCTACCATTTTCATCTTTTGAAAGAAATTCTATGCTTCCTCGGCACTCACAGGCTTTTAAGATGGGAAGCGTTTTCTGGTGGCGCTGTTTATTTCTTCCAAATTGGCGTACCTTTCAGCAGGGTGGTTTTCTTGAACTGCTCTTGAGATTTATTTGCCTTTATAGGTCACCGCCATTTTGTTGTAGTTCCAGGGTACAACAACAGGATCTATCATGGGCTTCTGTGACACGCGTCCAATAACCACTGGCTCATTCAGCCGAAGTGGTTTAATTGTCCCCCAGACCACATAGGCTCCTTTTGGCACATACATTGGTGTTCCCTTTTTCACTTCAAATCTTTTTGGAGGACTCAAGGTCAACTGCTTTTCTTTGATGCCTTGTGGGATATAAAGAACACCATCTTTCGGAGGCTTTGCCCCTGTTCCCGCTTCGATTTTCATTTCTGGTTTTGACTAGGTGGTTTTGGTCTTCTTTTCCCCTTTATCTTACTTTAGGGGGATTTTTAGGTTCCTCTCTGCATCAACGATGGCAATTATGGCCTTTAATGCCGGATCAAATTTCCCTTCTTCACAAATCATTCCAATTATTGGCCCATTGTTGAGGGTCGAAAATGTATTATTTGTCACATTTGGGACCTCCTCGTCCCTTACCACTATCTTCCCTTGTTCTATCAGATTTTCTACTGCTCTTTTTAGGGTCCAACAATCATTGGTGTCATGCCCTTCCGCCGCCGAATGATAAGCACACCTGACACCGACTCTGTAAGCAGGCAATGCTGGATTTTGCCTTGTTTGAGGGACCGATTGCAATAGACCCATCTGGACAAGCTTAGGAAATAGATTGGCATATGGTTTGCCGATGGGTGTGAAGGTTTGTCTCCTGGGTGGTTCTTGGGGATGGAAGTTATTCTGGGTGGTTGGGGATTATAATGGTTTCGGTAAGGAGGCTGATTTCTTGGAAATGGAGCTTGGTTTTGGTTAGCTTGTTGCGGTGGTCTGCCATAAGGTTGAGCATTCATGACCATGTAAGGCTGAGGATCATAGGCCATATCTTGGTGGGGGTAGTAGTGTTGTGGAGTTCTCTCTGGAAAACGGGGCTTGGGGTTACATTATTCTCTTGCTCTTGACACTGCCATGGATGTCTCTTCATTTTTCTTGCCTCTTGATATTCCTCCGGACCCACCTTGGATGGCTTGGGAGGTTGCTCTTATGGCCGCCTGACTCAAGATTCTACCCATTTTCATACCATTTTCTACCATTTCCTTGATTTTAATTGCTTCTGCAAAAGGCTTTCCCATGGCCGACATCATATTTTGGAAGTAATCGGGCTCTTGGGCTTGCAGGAAAACAGTGACCATTTCTATCTCATCCATTGGAGGTTTAACTCTTGAAGCTTGTTCGTGCCACTTAATTGCGTATTCTCTGAACTTTTTTGAGGATTTCTTCTTTTGATTTGTCAGAGAATTCCTATTCGGCGTAATGTCTATGTTGTATTGGAACTGTCAAATAAAGTCTCGGGCAAGATCAACCCAAATATGCCAACATGAGATGTCTTGGTCCATAAACCACTCAGAAGCAATGTCGATTAGGCTTTCCCCAAAATATGCCATCAACAATTCTTCTCTGCCACCGGCTCCCCGTAATTGATTGCATTACTTCTTCAAATGAGCAATGGGGTCGCCGTGTCCGTCATACTTTTCAAATTTTGGTGTTTTGAACCCTGACGGCAAACGGACATGCGGGAACATACACAAATTTGCATAGGAGACACTCTTCTGCCCGCTCAACCCTTGCATGTTCTTTAAGTTTTGTTCGAGGCTTCTCATTCTCTTAGTTATCTCATCCTGCTCGGGTGCTCTGGGATTTTGGTCTTTCCCAGGCGTAAGCTCGTATCGAGGCTGCTGAGGGTAAGTGTTGGTGGTAAACCGGGTAGGTTCCGACGAGAAGGATGGTGCTTGGAATGTGAATGAAGATGAGTCAAAATTAGGCCTGTGTATAGCGGGTTGTGCCGCAGTTGGACAAGGCAGTGCAGTGAATATGTTCGTAGCCATGTCTGTCACTGACACTCGGGGATAAGACTCAGAGGGTGATCCAGGGATCACACTTGAAGTCCCACTTGCCCTAGCAAACAGCTCGGGGAATCCAGGGATCACACTTGGTAGTTTTCTTCCATTGTTCCAATCGTCCAACATGCAGAGACGCAGGATTCTGTTTTCCTCAGCAGTAGCAGATTCAGAAGTTGGGATGGTCGAGATTGAGCTCTCCTCTAAAATAGGAATCGTTGGTAGAGGAATTTCTGAAGACATCTCTACACTCCCTTTCGACCTTGTGAAGTAAGTGTGAACACTTCCTCGTGACTTTGTGACGGGTGGATGAACACTTCCTTTCGACCTCGTAAAGTACGAATGTGAGGCCATACTACCACAAAACCAACCACCTTTCTATAAAACCTGGTGCACAGCAAGCAAATGGTTAGTTTGAAACAAATAACAGATAGGTAATCTCACGTTGGGGTATGATGCACCTATACAGTTAAGTGGGCTTCTGCATGTTTTGCATTGGTTGCATCCGTCATTCCGGCTTCTTTTTGCGCTCCCCTTTTTCTTTCTTTTTCCTTTACTTTGTATTATTTTATTTTACTTTACAAACCTTTTCTCTTTTTTAAGGTTATGGTCGAATATGATGAAGATTACCTACATATCATGTCCCCGCATGAATCAGACCAGCGTAGTTCGTGACAAACAAAAATAAAGAAATGTTTTTTTTTTGGAATTTTCAATTTTTTTCATTAGTAAAACAAACTATTACAAACTAAAACACTTTTGCGGAAAGAAAATAACAGGCGCAAGCTAAGACCAGATACAAACTCCAACACTACAGACATACTTTGACGCGCAAAGACAATGGACGAACAGACAACAGGCCCAAAACAGAAAAATACAGACACGAACTATGCATACTCTAAAGCTTCAAATATGGGTGCCCGCGGGGCATCGTTAGGCCTTGCCGCTTGCCTAGGTTCCAAATCCCTTTCAAGTTTCTCTAATTCATTCATGGTCCGCTTCACATAGATCATCACTGCTGAGATGAAAGTAGTACGGGTCATGTCTTCACAAGCCCGGCATCTCCTGAAAATGGCGTGAGCAATGGCTCTAATCCTGTCTCTTGTTTGCTTCTTTATTATAAGTAAACACTTTATCTGATTACTGCATGTTTTTAATTCCTGAGAATCCTGCATGTGCTGATTCTGCAAATGCTGCACTTCTAATTCCATTTGGGATAACAGGTTGTAACAATGTCCATTCTCAATCTCAAAATCTCTAGCCTGCTTAACTGATTTACCCTCGAGGGTAGCCACCTTTCTCTTCAGATTGGCAATAATTTTCATGTGGTCCCATTTCAATTGATTCAAGTACTGGCGATGCTCATCTGCTCTTGTGCCTACTGTGTTTTGAGCTCTGCCATGACATTCTCAGACTTTTCCAACTCATCCCGATATTCTCTGACTTCATTCTTCAGCCCTTTTATCAATCGCTCATCTAATCGATTCCTCAGTTGTTTACCAACGACTACTCTCAAATGTTGGATTTGGGCCCTAAACGCCTCGTTTTCTCGGGCCAATCTGTTTTTTCACCCTGATCCGAGCAATTTGCACATTGTTTTCGAATTTCAGACTTTCAATTTGTTGTTCTAGCTTCCTAATTTCAACCCGGTAACCTTCTTCCTTTGCTAACCAATCCCATTGTTCCTGGGATGACTCGGCAAAATCTCTAAGATGAGGTCTTTTAGCCGGTCTCTTGTATGATACGTCACCTCTGAACCAAGCGGGATACCCAGGGGAAACTTCCCCTTTAGCTCTATCCAATACATAAGTGTTTGCCGCTAAATGTTGATACTCGCTCTAGATCTGGCAAACTTCTTCTTCGGGGAACCGACCGTCATGACTAATTTCAACCACTTAGGTACTCAGATCTTCATCTTTCGGCACTACTTGATACCTCCCGAGTTGCCTCAAAACCCGATATGGTGCATATGGTTGGATGCTTTTAACTCCCATCAACAGAAAGTGGGGCCTGACTGCTGGCATATATATGATCTCCTCAACAGGTAACCATCTGAGCGTCCACTGGATTTGACTGGCAGTGAGAGTCCGGAATAATGACGTCCATGATGTCACTCCCTCAGGTAGACTAGCCCCTTTGATTCTTGTGTAAAACTCTCTCGTGCAAGTTTTCTCATGTGAACCATAACTCAAGAGCTGGGAGCGATGGCATAAATGCTCGGTCATCCACATTTGTAACAACAAGTTACATCCCTCGAAAACGTGGCCCCCGGCTTTACAAACAGTGAGAGCCAGGAAGATGTCAGCCACAATCATAAGCGCAAGAGTGCTTTTATCTTGGGTGAGCAAGGTACTGACGACCCCAACTACTTTCATATCAATATTCCCGTCTTTCATTGGGAACACTACAAGGGCCAAAAAAGCTATCATAAAAGCCACCCACCTGTGCTTATCCCACTTCTGACGGTTATTTCTACTACATAGCTTGATGTCTGGCTTATTGAACCCGCCAACGTGGCCGTATCTATCGTATATAAAGCGCCAATTGCAGAAACCCTTTGCAAGATTTGGATTGTGAACTGTCCGGGGTATCTTCAATGAATCTAAGAACCGGTGTGCAATGACGACCCTGGGAGCAACCAAGTATTTGAACCTCAACGGGGCTTCATCATTTCCGATGTACCAGGCTATTTCCTCCAAAGTTGGGGTGAGCTCAAAGTCTGAGAAATGAAATACATTATGTGCCGAATCCCAAAAGGTGACCAGTGCTCTGATAATATCTCCCCGAGGTTGGATGTCTAATAAACCCGTAAGATCTTTCAGATACTTTTCACTTCGTCTTGCCCTTCCTTGCCTAAGTCATTACACCATAATCACAACTCGAAAGGGATTTTGGTCATTATTGAAAAAGGTACATTTTGCATCGTGCTCATCCTGCACATTTTTAAGGTGATTAAGCGAAAGAAAAGATTTTTATTTGACTCGGAACAAAGCTAACTATTTCTCTTTTTCTCTTTTTTTTTTCAAATTTAAACATGAAAGACTCAAATTTCAAACACGGCCTTTCAGCACTCTGAAAGATTTTAAGGCTATGTGAGTTAACCGGTCAAAAATAAAAAATTGACCAAAAATGGCTATTTTTGCAAAGTCAGCCTTCCGGCGTCCCTTTCGGGAACATTCGGCTATTTATGTCAAAACGGCGTTACTTGACTTATTTACGAGTTTTTTCGTGTTTTCCGAATTAAAATAAAAGACCCGGTATTTCGAACACGGCCTTTTAGCGCCTCAGAGACGAAGATTTTAAGGTTGTGTGGGTCAATCGATTGGAAATCTAAAAAAATGACCAAAGGCGGCCGTTTCATGCAAAGTCAGCCTTCCGGCGTCCCTTTCGCAAACATTCGGCTATTTTTGACAAGGACGGCATCACCCGACTTATTTATAACAAAAAGTTAAATTTGACATTTTTTGCAAAAGGGGAGGTTTGACCCGATTAGGGTTGCCTACGAATCTCATATCCGGTGAGAATCAAACCAACGTAGTTCTGCTAGATTAACGAACTATTTTTAGAGCAAGACTCTTTTCATTTTTATTTTTGGCATTTCAAAAGCAAATAACAAACTACTTTCAAAAGCAATACTCTTTTTCATTTTCATTTTTCATGGCAAGACAAACCATTTTCCTTTTCTATTTTTTTTAAAACAAGACCAAATAACGACTCTTTTTTCCTTTTTCATTTTCAACAACAAATAAACCACCTATTTTTCCCAAACTAAAATAAAGACTCTTTTTTCTATTTTTCCATTGCTTTTAGTAAAACAAACTATTAAAAACAAAATATTTCCAATTTTTTTCATTTTTTTGAAATTTTGACAGAGTTTCGACAGCATTTGGGCATCGATTTTTCTAAAACTAAACAATTAATTCTTTACACTGTTATTTCTCTCTTTTTATCTTTTTCTCAATTTCACAAAATTCTCGACGTTCAAAAGTCGGTCAGCATGCGGGCCCGAAACAAATAAATGCAACACGTAAAATGCATCATGGTGGTCGATTCATTTCCGGTTACCTGTCCTAGACGGACCCAACTCCTGTGTTGAGTCCCCTAAGTCAAATGCAACATGATTCAAATAAGTGTTCCTACTAGGGATCCGGCATGAAGTCAAGTTATTCTAAGTTCAAACCTACGTATGTGTTCTAGACTGTGTACCCTAGCGGACAACTCGAATCGAGGAGGGGGCAACGTACCGGGAACCAAAAGGCCATTCGGCTTAGTAACTTGTCCGACCTCTTTCTTAATTTAGGGTATGAAACTAACAGAATAGGGAGTCTCAACCAGTAAGCACACAACCAGAGGTGAGAAGAGAAAGGTTTTGGCACAGTTTATATACAGTTCAGATAATATCAAAGCGGTAAACATTTTGCACATTAAGCATGAAACATGTAGGAAAATCAAATATAACCAAATGCAACAATTTATCTAAGCTCGAATTCTAAACCCTAAACAAAATATTCTGGGTTATATTCCCAGCAGAGTCGCTAGAGCTGTCACACCTCCTTTTGCGCACCTACCCCTGGGAGGATAAAATGTATAAGGGATTTTTTCCCATTTAAGTGACATTATTCAAAATGGGATTATTTATTTATTTCAGAGTCGCCACTTGGGAAAGATTTGGCTTTTAGTGTCCCAAGTCACCGGTTTATCTTGAATCCTAAATCGAGGAAATTTTCGACTTTCCAAATGAAGTCTGCGAACTAGAAATTCTAAGTAAGAAATTCTGTTGACCCGAGGGAAGGTGTTAGGCACCCCCGGATCCCGTGGTTCTAGCACAGTCACTTAAATTGTTGTAATGGCTAAATATCTAATTTTAATACATGTTATAACTTATGTGCTTTTATTAACTATAAACCGCTTTTATTATTATTTTTAATAGAATTGCAGCGTCGTGAAAATGCATTTCGAACCATGTCGCAATCAATGCACCCGTGGTTGTTGACACATTTCAACTTCGTCGAGATTTGGATTTGGGTCACATAAATGTGCACCCGTATTTAGGAAGGTAAAACAATTTAATGACGGCCATAAAGCGACTAGCGTATTATTAACTTTGGGGGGAAGCACTAAATAGCCCGTCCCGAATTCTAAATGTTTTATTTTTGATCAATTATTAAGGGGCCCGCAGTTTGTGCGTTTTATTTGGCGAGGCTTATCTCATCTTTATTTAAAGGTCAATCCTAACGAGACTATGATTTCTCTATTTATTCTTGTCTCTACGAATAAAAGAAAGGTCTTAATTGGTTAAGAATTAAATTACACTGTATTACATTATGAATTGAACTCTTTCAATCAGGTCCAAATAATTAAATCGTTTGCTCGCATGATTGTAATAATCATGCTTCGAGACAGCCTCCTTGGAAAGGGATTACTCGGGCCTAGTAAAAGAAAAGATAGGCCCAAGCATTTGGGTGTCTTACACTCGTGTCGAGCCTTCCAACGTAAACAGAGATTGGCCCAGGCGGCTGTGATAATACTATCAAGCCAATACCAAAACAAAGGTGAAACACCATTTAGAAGGATTAATAGTCTGACCAAAGTGCAAACTAGTTAGGAAAACTGGTTCAATTGATCTTTCACTCTCAAACTAGTTAGGAAAATTGGCTCAATTGATCTTTCATCAAGCGGTCATCTGAACGAATCATTGTATTATTCCGAATGTATTGAACAGGATGAAGTATCACTAATTAAATTAAACTATCAAACCTAATGGGCTAATCTAACAATCGTGAACATTTACTATCATATTCTACCCGTATACTCATCCGAAAATACTACTTCGATTTCATATATCACATAGGTTTGGCATAATCAGTCATGTGAAGCTATCTAAAGCGACTAATAACTGAATCGGCAAATCAATTCTAGAATTTGAGATCATCCCTTGAATCTGAGAGTAGATGGCAATTTATTTCCACATAAGATTGTATACTACATACTAAGCTGAAGTGTTGGAAGTAGGATCTGCCAGATAAATCTTAAAGGCCAAACAATCGACAATCCGACAATTATACAAAACTGATCATCTAATTAGTTCAATAAAGGCGCACTAAAGCAATATGTCAATTAAATACTGGAGCTAAACAGCAGTAGCGAACCAATGAAAATGGAAAACTTCAATGAATATCAAGCAACCTCTGCATTTCCATTTTTTATGGGAGAATTACATCAGGAATAGGCAGAAATGTGTACCTGGAATTGAGTCACAATAAGAAGAGGGGAGATCAGCAAGTAGTAAATCAACAACCAGCAGTGGTAACCAACAATAACACCAATAGCAATTCGAAAAAAACGAATACAGCACCAAAAATACCAAAACGAAATCCCAACAATCCACACAATCACAGCAATCAATAATTGACCCTACAATAGACTCTACTGAACTTGGATTAAACCAGAAATGGACCAACAATAAGTTTGTTTCAATGGAGCAGTAAGTTTGTTTCTTTTGTTTTTCGGGTTGCTTTCTAGATAGACTCTACTTCTCTGTCAACTGATTACATAAGAGACCAAGAATTGATCCCTCTCCAAGCTCTTTCAACTCTTTTTCAACACTAATTAAACACTCAAAAACTGACGACTCGCGACATGTTTTCTTAATTCTTTTTCAAATGCCTTTCCCCAATCTCTCCTCATTCATTCAAAAAGCCCCCCTCACTTTGTCTTAATGCTCCTATTTATGCCCAAAAACTCCACCCGTCTGTCCAGCTCTCAATAACACTTAAAAAAATAAGAAACACTTTCTCCCATATTATTCCCTGAGGTTCCCACTATTATGTGTCTATTCCCTTATTTAATTCAATGGTTATGGGTAATATATTATTTAATCAATTCCCTTTATTATTTCTGACTTAAACCAACCCATCACTATTAAACAAATTCAATAGTTTAATGGTCCACTCGCACCCATCTGACAAGCCACTCAAATTCCAAATCACCCTCGAAACCTATACTAGAGATACAACTATAACCAATTCAAACCTACCAAACTCAATCAGTTACTGAGGTAAGTGAACTAAAGCCAGTGAGACAAAACAATGCATTTAACTGAACTAGAAACCAATGAAACTTAGAGATTGACAAATGATAGTCAAATGATCAAATTAATTTAATGTTATTGCTGCCTAAGTAATGAACTATTCTCTAAACTTAAGCATACAATACTGACTGAATTAGTTCAATCACAAAATCAAAACAGAAACGGAGTAGGAGGAGAAGAAACATGAAAAAATAAAAACGAAAAATAACAAAGAAAAAGAGGATTGAAAGATACTCGGAAATCAAACGGACCAAAACTAAAAATACCTCGTCCCTTCGCTTTGGACTGAAGTGGACCTTAATCGCGAGTTTCCAATAACGAAAAAATATGACTAAAGTCTAATTTAGTCCAAAGATCCTCGCAGATCGTTAGATTTTAAGTTTAGGGCTCAGGTTTTCTGTGATTTGCCATTCAGAGAGTCGGAGTGATATTCGAAGGAAGATGGTGATGGTTTAGGGATGAGGGGGGTCAGAAGATCGAAGGGTGTGAGTTTGGTGGTCATTGGAGACGGCGCCGCCACTAGGGTCTTGTGGCG
>MU752772.1:52859-70099 GCA_026770625.1 Nicotiana glauca | reverse complement strand
GTGGTGGGGTGGGGGGGGGGGTCTAGGGGTCACAAGGTGTAAATTTGGTGGTCATTGGAGAGGTTGTGTTTTCCGGTGATCTTCGATCTAATATTCGAAGGGGTTGGGGATGATTCGAAGAAAACAAAGGGTGGATTCGAGGAGAGAAAGGTGAGGTGGTTCTATGGTTTGAAGGTGGGGTTGTTTGGGCCACCGAAACCGCCGTGAGGCGATTTCCGGTGGACGGAGCTCAGGTGGTGGGAGGCGGAGAGAGACAGGCTTGGGTCGTCTCTGTAGAGATGAAGGAGACGAGGTGGGGTCTTTACGACGGGGGCGGGGTGTGTTACACATATATATACAGGTAGGGAGATTGATTCCATGTCGTTGGATCAATTGAGATCAATGGCTTGGATCAATTCACTTAGGGAAAACATAGTCGTTTTGGCTGGTTGGGGATTGGGTCGGTCTAGGGAAAAATGGGTCGGGTTGTGTAACGGGTGAGGCTCAGGGATCTTGACCGTTGGATCGAAAGTGATCAATGGTCCATATTGGTTGACACCGAAACGGTGTCATTTGGTTGAGTTCAAAGGCTGGACCGGATAGGTATTCATTTGGGCTTGGAATTTTAATCAAAATTGGCCCAATTTCGATTTCCTCAAATTCTTTTCTTTTTCCTTTTATTTTCTAAAAATTCTAATAAAAGAAAATACAAACCTAAATTAATCCTTGACCAAATTATCCTAAAATACCTAATTAACTTTAAAATAATTAAATACCAAAACATACAATTATGACATTAAACACTAAAAATGCAAAGTATGCTATTTTTGTGATTTTTCATCTTTGTAAAACAAACTTAAATACTCCTAATAAATCCTAAATACAAATGCAACACATATATTTTTTGTATTTTTTTATTTATTTAACAAATAAACACGTACAGACAAATGCAAACAAATAGAGAAAAATAACACAAAAAATCCTCAAAATCACACACAACACAAAACATTTTTAATTTTTTTGGAATGATTCTCATATAAGGCAAAAATCACGTGCTCATAATCAGCGAGACTCTAATAAACCAGCTCATGATCCATGACTCCTATGAACCTAGAGCTCTGATACCAACTTGTCACGACCCCAGTTCACCCTCCATGAACTATCGTGACGACACCTAGTCCCTATGACTAGGTAAGCCTAACAATACATAAAATAAACAAAAACTTGCAGAATAAATAGTCAAAAGCCAAAATAATTGAAGAACAATATTTAAATGTCGCTCGGCATATACACACCACTCCTCAATAATTCTGATACACTATCCCAAAACCGAGAAACTCATGGATCCACAAGCCTTTGGAATATCTAACAGTCTAACTCCAGAATATCTAACAAGAAAGTAAATACATAAGGGCAATGTTTAACAGCTAGAATAGAAATGGACTCCTTGGTCTACGGACGTGGCAGATGTACCTCGAAGTCTATAAAGTGGTCATCTCGCCTCAATGATAGTAAGACTGAGTCGACATACTGGATCTGCACATGAAAAAAACATGCGCAGAAAGGGTATGATTCCACCACAGCGGTACTCAGTAAGTGCCAAGCCTAACCTCGGTTGGGTAGTGACGAAGAAGGTCAAGGCTCTACTAAGATTAATAAGATGTAAGGGTTAACATTATGGAATAAAATAGTATAAATCAGTGCAACAGTAAGAAATAACACAGAACTGGAAGAACAAAACAACTACGCAGGAACAATGTAAACACCGAAGGAAAATACAGCTCAAAACTCCAATAATATCAACCGGGGACTTCTAGGATACCGTCATGTAGTCCCAATGACAACTATCCAGCGGATCTCCCGAGATACCTCCCATAGTCCATCATATATATCCAAAATATTTCCCGGGATCCCGTCCCGTAGTCCAACCATCAATGCGCGAGGATCTACTGGAATCTCGATATTCCCAAATATAAATACAAGTACTGGAGGAATCTACTGGGTGCATTCCCGTAGTTCCATATAATTGTGTAGGGGGATCTATCGGGAATCTAACTCGTAGTACCAAAGTAAATGTGCAGGGGGATCTACTGGGAATCTAACTCGTAGTCCTAAAGTAAACAGACAAGGGGGGAGCTACCAAAATCCCACATCCGTAGTCCCAATGTAAATACACACAGCAACAACAAGAAAATACTTAGAGAATGGAAATTTCATATTAAGGCAACAAATAATTCTAGCCTAGCATGCTGCACAGAGTTCAAATAAACAGATTGAACAATTAAAGCAATTAAATCACTTAGACATGCTTTCCTAAGCTAACAACACGCTTAATAGTACAAGTAATAAAAACAGGAGAAGAAACATACTAATAAGTACTTAAAGAAAAACTGGATAGGCACTCATCACCTCACGTACAAGGTATTTCAATTACCAAATATATCAAACCTAAGGGGAAGGTCCCCCACACAAGGTTAGACAAGCCACTTACCTTGAATCGGCTCAATACTCAATCCGATACCACCTTGCCACGAGTACTCGACTCCAAATGGCCTAAATCCGCACATTATCTTCAAAAATCTCTCCAAAATTCACCTCATACCGAGCTCCTAATGCCAATTTTGTGATATGAACACAAAACCCTCGATTTTGAACTTAAACATTTTGCCCAAATATTTCCTTCTTCGCGAACACGGTCAAAGCGTCGCTTCGCGAAGTACAAAATAACTTTGACCATTTTTTCTTATTCACGAACACGTCACCTAAATCTAGAACGCGATGCTTTGAACAAGCAGGCCTTCGCGATCGTCCCTCCTATCGTGAACGTAGAGCATTAAATCATAAAAACTCAGCCGCTTATTTTCTTCTATGCGAACACGAAATCACCCATGCGAATGCGATGCACAAACCTTTACCCTTTCACGAATGTGAAGGATTAAACTTCACCTTCCTCAAATGTCTCTTCGCGAACGTGAGGATCCACTCACGAACGCGAAGGGTAAAATTACTCTGCAATAGCTGAACAAAATCTGCAACTTTTAAAAACTAAAAATGACCTGTTGAGCATCTGAAAACACACCCGAGGCCCCCGGGACCTCAACCAAAGGCATCAACGTATCCTAAAACCTTATTCAAACTTGTACCAATCTTCAAAACACCTCAAACGACATCAAATCAACCAAAACACATCGGATTCAATCCCACATTTTCCAAAATCTTTTGAATTATGCTTTTGATAAAAAAACCCAACCAAATCACCTCCGAATGACCTAAAATTTTATGCACACATCCCAAATGATATATCAAAACTACTGCATCTCTTGTAATTCCATTCTGAACCTCAGATCAAAATCTCACTTGCGAACCAGAAACTTCAAAAATTTAACTTTGTCATTTCAAACCTAAATTAGCTACGGACCTCCAAAACACAATCCGAGCATGCTCCTAATCCTGAAATCACCCTACGGAGCTAATGGAACCATCAAATATCCATTTCGAGGCCATTTTCACACTGTTCCAACTACGGTCAACTTTTAAACACTTAAGCTCTTATTTGGGGACTAAGTGTCCCAAACTCTTCGAAACTTAAAACCGAACATCCCGGCAAATCAAATAGCACAAATAGAGTTGGGGAAAGCAGTTAATAGGAGATCGTGGCATAAATTATTAAGACGACCGGCCAGATCATCACACTTTTGTCGTGGCGGTATTGCGAGCATTGGAACAAGACTTATATATAATGAGGTGTATTGTGAGCATCAGATTCGAGGAATGTCGGTTATTATGATCAGAGAATGTTATTATGGTCTAGTGAATGATGTGGCGCATGGTGAGAATTTAGCAAAGGCATGCTGTCGTGTTCTGTTACATCGTATACTGATTGATACAGTGTTTATATATTGGAAGCAAGCATGGAAGAGAATTTCGGATGTTGGAATTGGGCTCTAAGCTTATTTGCTTAAATAAAAGGGAATATCTTCAGAATTGATCGAGCTAATGTGCTCAACTGGGTTGTAGTAGCACGGGTAGGTGCACGAGGTGTTAAACAGTGATTTTGGACAACTCCAACGCAGTTCTTAGCACGTTCAAGGACGAACGTATGTTTAAGTGGGAGAGAATGTAATGACCCGAATGTTCATTTTGAGATCTAGCGTGTCATGTAGCAGTTTGAGACCATGAGCAGCTCTACTTCAGGTATTATGACTTGTACACATGGTCAAAATTTAATTTTGGGAAGTTGATAGTTGATTTGGAAAGAGAATTCTTATTTCGGAAGTTGTAAGTTGAAAGAATTGACTAAGATTGAATTTTTGAGTAAACGACCCCGGAATTGGGATTTGAAGTTTCCATTAGGTTTGTATGATGATTTCAGACGAGCGTATGTCTGGATCGCTTTTGGAAGACCCGAGAATATTTCAGCACCTATTGTGGAAGTTAGCATTTTTGAAAGAATTTCATAAGTTTGGGTTGAAGTGCACTTCAGTATTATCAATGTCTATTTGGGATTTCGAGTCCGAGAATAGCTCCGTATGGTGATTCTGGTGTTGGGAGCGCGATCGAAAGTGAATTCGGAGGTCCGTGGGCCATTTTGGAGTCATTTGGCTAAATATAGAAATTTGAAAGTTATTGAGGAGTTTGACCGAAAGTGGAATTTTTCATATCGGGGTTAGATTTCAATTCTGGAAGTTGGAGTAGGTCTGTAACGTCGAATATGATTTGTGTGCAAAATTTAAGGTCAATCGGACGTAATTTGATAGGTTTCGGCATCGAATTGCTTAAGATTCTAAAGTTCACTAAGCTTGGACTGGAGTGAGATTCATGGTTTTAGCGTTGTTTGATGTGATTTGAGGCATCAAGAAGGTTCGTGTTATGTTATGGGACTGGTTGGATGTGGTCTCAGAGGCCTCGGGTGTGTTTTGGGGTGGTTTCGGATCATTTCGGGTTGTTTTGCAATAGTTGATGTTGGTATCTAGTATTGTTCTTCGCTTTCGTGAGATCCTCTCGTATTCGCGAAGAAGGATTTGGCTTCAGGGACTTTGTTCTTCGCGTTTGCGAAGAAATCCTCGCGTTCACAGAGGACGAAATCTCTGTTGCACATGTCTGATCTAAGAGGCTTATATCTCGAAATCTATAAACAATTTGGAGATGATCCAAAAATGAAGGTTTTATTCCTTAGTGTCTAGGTTTCAGAATGGTGAATTATTTAGCATTTGTATTTGTGTACAAAAAGGTATGGCTGGTACCCTACAGGTTGTCCGGAAAGATGAAGAAGAAATTTGTGTTGCATAGGGCTGAATTTAGCAGCTTATATCTCAAAATCTATATGGAATTAGAAAATTTTCAAAACACAAACGTTGTAGATATTGGTGTCTAGTGTTCAAAACATTAAGCTATTTTTGATTTGGAGTTATATACAAAAGGTTATGGCTATTATACTAGAGATTGTCTGAGAAGAGTTTGAAAAATGATTTTTTGGGAATTTTCTTTTTCGCGAACGCGAAGAGGAGTCGTCTCGGCAGTGTATAAGTGTAAACAAATGGGTTTGGCTCATTTCCTCCATGCAAGCCGACTTAAGAGCGATTTTAGAGCTCCATTTTCATCATCCATATCAAGGTAAGTGATTCCCACTTATTGCAAGTGAATCACTTAAAAAATATCTATATTTTAACATGGAAAATCGTGAAAAATTAGTTAAAATTAGGGTTTCAGAGAAAACCCTAGAAATTTGGTATTTTTGAAATTTGACCACGATTTGGGCACAAAATTGGGAGTTAATTATATATTTGAGTTCATGAGGTTATGGGTAGACTTTATCTTCAAAAAATTTCGGAATCCGGGTACGTGGGCCCGAGGTTAATTTTGTCAACTTTTCGATCGGATTTAAGAATTATTATAAATTGAATTATACTGAGTAATTGATCATATATTAATGAGTTTACATAATTATTGTCTAGTTTTGGAGCAATGTGCATCGATTTGAGTTTTCAGAAGGGCATGGACTAACGATTATGGAACTTCGGAGCAAGGTGAGTCTCCTTTCTAACCTTGTAAGAGGGAATTTTCGCCATAGGTGAGTTAATTGGTTATGTGCTCCTATTTGTAGGGGCTACGTATACACGAGGTGATGAGAGTCCGTGCATAGCTACTATCATGCTTATGTCCGGGTAATCTAAGACCCAAAATCATATTTTACTTGTGATAATTATAACCTTATTGATAGTTTAAATTTCTTAAATCATACCAAAGTGGCAAATGATTTTCTAAAAGAATTAAACTTCATCTTCTTGACTTGTAAAAGAGAAATTTACATCTCCTTGAATAATTGTTTCCCTGATGAAGTCTTCACTGACTGTTTGAATGTGTTTTTCTATGTGTACCTACATTGCATTTATTATTCGCGAAGAAGGTGATTGTTTATTTATATTTGACCGTGTCGCATGTATGATTCACGAGCGGGGTAATAGATGCATCTATGGTTCACGCCATTCAACCCTCTAGCAGTGTACAGTTTAAATATTGTTGGATCGGGCCGTACGACCTCTACATGATTTGCGCATGCTTGTGTTGCTTGCCTTGATATATACAAATGAGGATATTGCTTTCCCGGATTGATAATAAATGTGTAAATGATTAAAACGATTTTGGAAATTTCCCTATGAATAAAAGAATTGTTTACTTGTTCCATTCTATTGAGTTATAGCCATGTTTATAGAAATCCTTAATTTATTGTACAATTAGTACTTTATTATTAGACCACTAGTAAGTGTTGAAGTCGACCTCTCGTCTATACTTTTTTGAGGTTAGACGGGATACTTACTGAGTACACATTATTTTTGTAAGCATGCTACACTTGCTGTGCATTTTTGTTGTACATGCACACATGATTCTAGTGGCCTGCTGGGCATTGCAGCATGGAGGATGTGGAGACTAGGTGAGCTGCATTCCTCGAGGCGACTCACAGCTAGTATAGTCTCTTTCAGCGTATTGTATTTTACTTCATGTCCAATTTTTATTCCGGACGGTGATTGTACTTTATTTGATTCTCTTAGTAATTTGTCATACACTTGTGACACCGAGTTCTGGGATGTCTATGGGATTATTCAGTATTTGGAATTGTTAAAGATATTATTATTTATTCAGTGGAACTTATTATTTATTGTTTAAATATATAAAAGAAGTGATTTCAGATATCTAAAATGAGAAATTTCTAGTCAAATAGTGTTGGCTTACCTGACAGTGGTATCCGGCACTATCACGACACCTTAGTGGATTATGGGTCGTGACATAGTTTATGTATTGGAATTTTAGTTTACGAATTGGACTTGTAGTTTATGAATTGTAATTTTAGGATATGATTTAAACTTTTAATTTATGAATTGGACTTTTTGGATATGAATTGAACTTTTAGTTTATAAATTGAAATTTTAGGATATGAATGGAACTTTTAGTTTATAAATTGAGTATTTTAGGATATGAATTGGACTTTTAGTTTATGAATTGAACCTTTTGGATATGAATTGAACTTTTAGTTTATGAATTGAACTTTTAGTTTATAAATTGAACTTTTAGTTTGTAAATTGAAAATTAGGATATAAATTGAAATTTTATGATATGAAATTAATTACCTAAAAAAAGATTAGGATATAAATTAACTAAATTTATTTGTTCTTGTTTTATTTGTATAGATGAAACATCGTACTTGCATGTACAATAGGAATTATCCTAATCGGCAGGGATCGCGGGAGGATTTTGTAGAAGGGGTGGATAGCTTTATTAGACATGTAATGTCACTTCCACCATACCTAAGTGAAGGAGTAATTAGGTGCCCTTGTGTTAGGTGCGACTGTATGAAGTTTGGAAAACCGGCGGAAGTTAAGCATCATCTTTATAGGAAGGGGTTTATAGAAAATTACTTTGTGTGGGCTAATCATGGAGAGATCAATGGTTGCCGTGGGATATTTCATAACATGGTTGTGGGTGAAAGTAGTAGGTCGGTGGAAAATACAAATCGTGATTCTAGAATTCATGATATGGTTGCGGATGCTTCTGGGATGCACTTAGGGGGTGAGCCCAATGAAAATGTTGAACAAACTCCTAATGATGACGCAAAACATTTTTATGAATAGTTAGAGGAAGTTAGTCGTCCACTACGTAAGGGAAGTCTGCACTCTGAGCTATCTGTTGCAGTTAGATTACTAAGTATCAAATCTGATTGGAATATTTCTCAAACATCCATGTACTCTTTCATTGACCTTATGAGTGAACTAGTTGATCCTTATATCAAATTACCTGGTGATTTCTATAAGGCAAAGAGATTACTTTCTTAGTTAAGAGATTAGTTTCTAAGTTAGGACTTTCGTCAATGAGAATTGGTTGTTGTGAAGATGGTTGCATGTTATATTACAAAGATGATGCAAATTTAAATAGTTGTAAATTTTGCGAAAAGCCTCGTTTCAAGAGGCTTTCCAACGAGAATATGGTTGCTATCAAGGCGATGAATTATTTACCTCTTATACCTAGGTTAAAAAGATTATATGCGTCGATGAGTTCTGCTCCTCATATAAGATAGCACATTGAAAATAGAAGACCACCTAGTGTTATGTGTCATCCTTCAGATGGAGAAGCTTGGAAGCATATTAATAGGACATATCCAGATTTTGCTAGTGAACCAAGCAACATTCGGTTAGGTCTGTATGGTGTGCAGATGGTTTCATGCTTTTTTCTGTATCTGTGATACCATATTCATGTTGTCCTGTCTTTTGTACACCTTATAATCTACCACCCGAGTTGTGCATGACTAGTCCATATATATTCTTAAATTGTATTATCCCCGGTCCACGTAATCTGAAATGTTTGATTGATGTACATTTGCAACCTTTGATTGATGAGCTAAAATAATTGTGGTACGGTGGTGTTGAAACATATGACATATCAACCAAGAATAATTTTAATTTGCGTGCTAGTGGACAATTAACGATTTTCCTACGTATGGAATGTTGTCTGGGTGGATGACTGCTGGGAAGCTAGCTTGTCCTTACTACATGGAAAATAGTAAAGCGTTCACTTTGCAACATGGACGAAAGCAATCATGGTTTGATTGTCATCGTCAATTCTTGCCTCTCGATCATGAGTTTAGAAGGATGAAAAATGCATTCAAAAAGAATAAAATGGAATATGATTCTCCACCTTCGATACTTTCAGGTGAGGAAATTTGGTAGAGGGTCTTGAACTTCAGTAAAGTTACTAAAGCTCCACCTTATAGATTCCCTGGATATGGTGTTACTCATAATTGGACGAAATATAGTATATTTTGGGTGTTGCCTTATTGGAAGGATAATCTTCTCCGTCACAACCTTGATTTCATGCATATTGAGAAAAAATATTTTGACAATTTGTTCAAAATAGTGATGGATGTTAAAGGTAAGATAAAGGATAACCCGAAGGATAGAATGGACTTATAAGAATATTGCAGGCAACCTGAATTATACTTGCAGACAGAAAACATCGGTAAGATATTCATGCTCAAAGCAAGTTACACATTAACTTTGGAGGAAAAACGGCAAATTTGTGATTGGGTAACGAAATTGAAGATTCTTGAGGGTTATGCGTCGAATCTTGGAAAAAACGTTGATATGAAGGCAGGGAAGTTGAGCTATTTGAAAAGTCATGACTGTCGTGTTTTCATGGAGACCTTAGTGCCTATTTCATTTTGTGGTTTGCCTTAAAGAATTTGGAAACCCATCATAGAGATTAGTTTGTTTTTCAGAGACTTGTGCTCTTCCTTATTAAGGGAATAAAACCTACTCCGGATGGATCTGAACATTCACGTAACTTCTACTAAGATGGAAAAGATATTTCCATGTCGTTTTTTTTTATGTGATGGAACACCTTCCAATCCACCTTGTACACGAGGCACGGCTTGGAGGGTCTTTTCAAAGCAGATGGATGTATCCCTTTGAGAGGTAATATTATAAGTTTGATGTAATTTTCTATTTTATTTGAATGTTCTTGGCTAACCTGAAATTATGTGGGACAATCGGCAAATGCAAACAATTTGTTAAGCAGAGGAATAAGATTAAAGGATCTATATGCGAAGCTTATCTTTCAAGGGAAACTACTCATTTTTGTTCTTATTATTTTGAGAGTAATGTGCCATGTGCTAGGAATAGGCCCAATAGGCACATGGTCGAATGTGTGAATGATCCATTATATCTGCCTATGTCTATATTCAATCAACCAGGCCGATGTTCTAAGGATGTTAGAAAGAGAAGTTTGAGTGATATGGAGTACAAGTCAGCTACACTTCATGTGTTGCTCAATTGTCCCGAAGTGGTACCATTTCTCAAGTAAGTATTGATTTAGTAGTTATCAAAATATAAAATTTATTGTGACTACATCTCAATGCAACTACTAAAAATATTTGATGTGTCACAATTACTTCGTGGATCAATTTGGCCATGATGCTATATATACGAGATTTGATACGTGGTTCAAACAATTTGTAAGTTTATCCTTATAATATTCTAACACTATGTAGGGAACACAATATTTGTAAGTTATGCTAACTTATGAATTTTTTTAACAATATGTAGGTAAATGATCCAAATAATAGTGTAAATCAATTTTTGAAAGATATATCTTGGGGACCTGGGCTTCAGGTCACAACAATGTCTAAGTACATTGTGAATGGTTATAAGTTTCATACAGAGGATTGCTCTAAAAATAAAAATAGCAACAACAACGGTGTGTGGGTTCAAGGTGGTGATGGAAACCAAGTTGGAGATATTGATTATTATGGTGTGCTCAAAGGAATAATAGAACTAGAATATAAAGGTTGGCCATTTAAGAAATTGATACTCTTTAGATGCAAGTGGTTTGACCCAAATCCAACAAGAGGTACAAGAGTACACAATCAATACAATATAATTAAGGTTAATCATACAAGGGAGTATGATTGATATGATCCTTTCATAATTGCTCATAATGTGTCATGACCCAAACCCCGATCGTGATAGCGCCCAACACATCATTAGGCAAGCCCGACCATTCAATAATAACCCCAACTTATGGTGGTTCAAGAATTCAACACAGATTTTAAACTACTAAACCATTTTATCGAAAAGCTATAAAAATGGAGTAATGTATTGAAATCCAACAAAATACGGGAACATAAACCCAAAATAGGATATGTGTCATGATCACGAGCCTCTAATACAGAGTGTCATCCTATAACAAGACTGTCTAAGAAAACTGAGTAATGAAAGATAGGGATACGAGGGAAGAATCAAGGTTGTGAATGCCATGCAACTACCTCGATGCTCCCGGTGAAATGCTACTCAGCTAGACAGGTCTTCCCTCAGCCTGTGATGCACCTAGATCTGCACACAAGGTGTAGGGAGTAAAGTGAGTACTTCGACTCAGTGAGTAATAAGCATAAATAATAGCTGAAGATAAGAAATCACTGAAAACACAAGGCAACTATAACAGGCAGTATCAAACCTTTAACAGTAAAACCGACAAGTCCATGAAGTAACAGTACAGAAAGAACCATGACAGGTAACAGGTAAGAAATAATGCAAGAATGGCATGCAATGCAAATACCGGTACACTCAGGTACCCACTGCGGCGTGCAGTCTGAGCCAACCATATGTTTTACGTCGACGGCGCTCACTGGGGGTGTGTACAGACTCCGGAGGGGCTCCTACAACCCAAGCGCAATAAACAAGCCATCTCATGGCACCATCCAGGTCCTCGATCTGAATATCATATATCACTGTTGCGGCGTGCAGCCCGAGCCATCCATAAATCCAGAAATCACTATAAGCCCCTCGGGCAATTTTAAATCAGTAATTCACAGCCCAAAATATCATTTAAATATCATTTGAGTTTTCAAGTTTAGGAAAAAGGGACTGAGTTGCAAAATAGTACTTAAAACCATGGAATGAGGTGAAACAATATGCAAAGTATGCAAAAAAATTTAGTGAAATCAATCCCTGAAGGATTCAAATAACCGGCACGAAGCCCAAATTCAACAGTCAAATCAGGTAACGATGATTTCCAACAAGTTCTAGTAGAAAAAACAGTATAACATCACCGGGACGGACCAAGTCACAATTCCCAATGACCAAACAACCCCGCACTCATTATAAAGAGCATGCCTCGCCTCAATATAGCGGTACGATGTGAAATTCCGGGGTTTCAAACCCTCAGTTCATCATTTACACCAATTACTCACCTCAAGTCGGCCCAAAATCTAGCTTGTTATGCCTTTTCTTCTTGAATTAACCTCCTCACGCGTCAAATCTGATCAAAACCACTAGGAATACATTACAATAGGCTAAGGGAATATAAGCCATTCGAAAAGACTCGAAAAACATCGAAAATCACAAAATTGGCAAAATCCGAGCCCCGAGCCCACTTCTTGAAAAATTATAAAATTTATAACACCGGATTCCTCGTCTCGCCATGAGTCCATATATATCAAATTTGTCAAAATCGGGGTCCATTTGACCCCTCAAGTCCCAATTTTAAACTCTCTTAAGTTCAAGCCCTAAACCACCATTTTTTACCTTTGATTCCTTGATTGTTCAGTCTAAATCCATATTTATACACCATAAAATCGAATTCTAAGTCCAAGAGTCCATACCTGATTAAAGCCCTCGAAACCCTCTTCAATCGACCAAAAGTTCTCAAGGTTCAGAGTCCAAAATGTTGTTCTTTCAAAAATAATCGCGAAGAAGATTAATCTCACTTAACTGCCAGTCATTCCACTTCTGCGGATGAAATACTGCTTATGCGGTCAACGTCTGCTTTTACGGACTTTTCACTGAGGCCCCATACCGCTTCTGCGGGTCCCTTTTCGCATCAACGGGCCCGCCTATGCAGTCCTACTTCCGCTTCTGCAGAACCTGGCAAGGGCCAAGCTTTCAGCTTCTGTACTCTTCATGCCTCTTTTGCCAGATCGCACCTGCGGTCATATAACCGCAGGTGCGAAACCAACAGATACCAGCAACACCAACATGCAACAAACTTAAAAAAAACTCTCCGTTTAACAACCTGAACTCACCCTGAGGCCCCCGGGACCTCAACAAAAAGCACAGACATGATCCAATACCCTATTCAAACTTGTTTCAATCTTAAAAACACATCCAACAACACGAAAATCCTCATTTTTCATCAATTTCAAGCCTAAGTTCTTCAAACTCTTCCGAAACTCACATTCGATCAAAAACCCAACCAAATCACCTCCGAATCATCTGAAATTTTGCACACATATCCAAAATCACCTAACGAAGCTACTGCAACTCTTGGTATTCCATTCCGAGCCCCGGATCAAAATCTTGGCTACCAACCGGAATTCACCAAAATACTAACTTCGCCAATTCAAGTCCGATTCTACACCGGACCTCCAAAATCAATTCCGATTGCACTCCTAAGTCACAAATCATCCCCCGAAGCTAACCGAATCACCAGAAATCACATCCGAGCCCTCTAACTCAATAGTCAACATCTGATTGACTTTTCAATATAAGCCTTCCTTAAAGAGACTAAGTGTCTCATTTTCTACCAAAACCAAACCAATTCAACTCTAACTCATCAAATGCCGGTAACAAAACATGGAGAAGCAATAAAATGGGGAAAACGGGGCGGTAACACATGAGACGACAGGCCAGGTCGTCACATAATGTTAGGCAAGTGTATTATGCTCTTTATCCATTGCAGCAGAATAAGTCCGATTGGTGGGTTGTAATAAACACTAAACCTGTAGGTAGGGTGGAAGTCGAGAATGTGTTAGATGTTGCATATCAAAACAATATCTCCAGTGTTCACCAAATAGTGGACGAACTTTTAGAAAATGATTTGGAACATCCTGAATACATATTGGAAGAAGTTTATATAAATGAAGTAAGAATTATAGAAAATAAGGAAGAAGAATCAACTGATGAAGCTCAAACTAGTGAGGAAGAAGAATTCTCAGACGAGGAACAATACGTCGATGAGCTTTAAAAAGTTAGTTTGTTTAATAACTCTCGTTTTATAGCTAGTTTATTATATATTTCAATCTAAATATGTATTATATTATGCAGTTGACATGCAAGGGTCAAGGTAACAATCACTCTACTGGTTCTCGGGGTTGAGAAAAGGCTAGGAAGGCAAAGAGGAGGGTAGAAGATAATATTGTATCTTTTCCACCCTTTTCAGAGATGCCCATGCCTATGCCTAGGTCTTATCCTCCGCCCCAGGGCTACTCTGAGCTGCCACAACATCACGAGCCCTACACCTTCGTGCAAACACTAGGTCTTTCATCACAGGGCCATAGGACTATATGTCCAACATACAATACAACTGCCTCACGACCACGTGGATCGCATCCATCTGTATCGCATGGATCGCATCCATTCATGTCACATCCACATGGATCACATTTATCTGTGTCACAGCCACTCGGGTCACATAAACCAGTATCACAGCCACTTGCGGTCCATCAAGCTATGTTGCAGTCACAGGGATAGCAGCCATCTTCATCAGCGACTCCATCTATTTTAGGCCTTCGCCTGCGAGATAGTAGCTCTGACCCCCTACACCTTACACACATGCCTCTGATATACATGCTTTAGATGGTGATGCTGATGATGACGAGGAGGTGCATTATGATCAATATGGCAGGATCATCATAGTCCCTGAGGGTGATGGGTAAGAGTTATTTATTATTTTTACGTTTATTGTTTTGATCAGTTTGCAATAATATATTAATGTGTTTTTTAATTAAATTGTAGGTTTATCCTGAGTAATATTACTACGAGAATAATCACCAAAGCCACCAGAAAGCTTTATGATGGCCCTTATGCGACTTGGAGTTAATTCCCATTCTCGCCGAAGGAGTAAATTTTCAATAAATTTAAGGTATAAATGTTATTTTAAGTAGTATAATTACTTATATTTATGATATTTTCATATAATATTTAACTTTTGAAATATAGAGAAAGTGTGTATGAGAACATCACTATAGCGCGGAAGTGGCTGCAAATTTTCATCACAAAACTTTCAATCATTTGTCACATAGTTTCTCCAAAGATAGAAAGTTGAACCATAAGCCTGACTGGTTGCTTAAGAATTTATGGGAGGATTTGCAAAGGCAATGGCTTATCGCAAAGTTCTTAGAGAAGAGCAAAAAAGGAAAGAAAGCTCGCATGTCTGAGAAGGGAGAATCCTTGCACACTGGAGGTGCAATCAGTCTAGGGACGGTAAAAAGAAGATTGGTACGTAATTGCTTAATTTATTTTAATTTTCAATGTATATTTATTCTATTTATTAATTAAAATATATGAGCTTTCAGGAAAAAAAGTTTGTAACAACCCGACAGGTCGTTTTGAGTACTATCACTCCGTTCAGCAGTTAGAGGCCATGAACAGCTTTATTTTAGGTATTATGACTTGTTCGCATGGTCGGAATTAAATTTGGGAAGATCGAAGTTAAATTTAGATGAGAATTCTCATTTGAGAAGCTTAAAGTTTAAAGAATGAATTAGGATTAGATTTTTGAGTAAACGACCTTGGAATTGGGATCCGAAAGTTCCACCAAGTTCGTATGATGATTTCGGACTTGGGCGTATGCTCGGACTGGGTTTTGGATAACCTGGGAGCATTTTGGCGCCTAATATGGAAGTTAACATTTCAGAAGAAATTCTATAAGTTTGGCTTGAAGAGCATTTCAATGTTATCAAAGTCCGTTTGGAATTCCGAGACTATGAATAGATCCTTATAGTGATTCTGGAGTTGGGGGCGCGATCGGAAGTGAATTCGGAGGTTCGTAGACCATTTTGAAGCCATTTTGCTAAAGATAGAAAGTTGAAGGTTTTGGAAAGTTTGACCGGGGGGTTGACTTTTTGATATCGGGGTCGGAATCAAATTCCGAAAGTTGGAGTAGGTCCGTAATTTCAAATATGACTTGTGTGCAAAATTTGAAGTCAATCGGACGTGATTTGATAGGTTTCGGCATCGGAAATAGAAGTTGGAAATCTTAAAGTTCATAAACTTGAATTTGGGGTGTAATTCGTGATTTTAGCGTTGTTTGATGTGATTTGAAGCCTCGAGCAAGTCCGAAATGTGTTTGGGATTGGTTGGTATGTTTGGTTGGGGTCCCGGGGGCCTCAGGTGGATTCTGGGTGGTTAACGGATCAAAATTTGATTTTTGGAAGAGCTGAGTTGCTGGTGTCTGGTATTTCCGCTTCTGCGGAAATGGGACCGCAGAAGCGGTACCGTAGAAGCGAGAAGGGCGCCGTAGAAGCAATTTTGGACTAAGACTTGGGGGACTGCAGATGCGGTCAAGTCTCCGCAGAAGCGGGACCGCATCTGCGGAGTATAGGTCACAGAAGCGGAACATGCTGGCTTGGGGAGGAATCACAGAAGCGGTTTCTAGATCGCTGATGCGGCTTCTATTCCGCTGAAGCGGAAAAGGGGCTGGAGCTTGGGAATCGCAGGAGCGGAAATTTGTCCGCAAAAGCAGAAGCACAGAAGCGATTATATTTTCGCAGAAGCGAAAATAGCTGGGGCAGTGAGGTTGTTTTAAGTCGGATCATCTACGTTAAGGTAAGTCATCCCCATTAATTTTGAGTTAAATTGATTATGTATGAAATTAAGCATGGAAATTAGTATAAAAATTGAGGTTTTGGCTGAAAACTTAGAAAATTATAAAAACTTGGATTTTAGCCACGATTTTGAGAATGGAAGTAGGATAAAATTGTATATTTGAGACCCTAAGGTCATGGGTAATCTTTACCTTCGAGAAAATTTGGATTTCCGGGCACGTGGGCTCGAGCGCATTTTGGTCATTTCACTAAACGAAGTTGGGAATTGTATAATTTGAATTGTTGGCGAGTATTTGAGTATATTCTCATTAGTTTGCCGTTATTTGGCTAGTTTTGGTGCATTGTGCGTTGGTTCAGGCCTTTGGAAGGATGTAGAATGTCGATTTCGAGTCTTCAGTTCGAGGTAAGTGGCTTGCCTGACCTTATGTAGGGGACTTTGTCCCGTAGGATGTGAAAATTGATAATTGAATGCCTTGTACGTGAGGTGATGAGCGCGCACTTGAGCAAATTGTTGAAATCCGGATTTTTTTTCCTCAATTACTTGATTTGGATTCTCTTTCATATTTGCCTTACTTTACTTGCTTTTATAGTCTGTGTTAGCTTAGAAGAGAATGTTCAATTGATTCAAGCTGCCTATTTGTTAGATTGCCTTAACTGTGATTATAGGGAGCAT
>MU752772.1:9427-51746 GCA_026770625.1 Nicotiana glauca | reverse complement strand
GTGCAGATCCAGGTACTTCTGGTCAGACTTTCTATCAGTGATTCAGGCGATACATTCGGAGACTTGAGGTATATTCTATCGCGTCTGCAGATGAAGAGTCTCCTTCTACTCTAGCTTATAGTTAGCAGTTCCATTTCATGTGTTCAGTTGTGTAGACATTCTGGATGTTAGAGCCATGACTTATGTTCTTTTAGCCTGTATTTCCCATGGGTTTCCGGGTCTTAGAGGTTACTTCAGTGTTTGGTATTAAAGTGTATGTGTCAGGCGACAATTCTATACATTTTTCGTGTTATTTAGTTTTTATTTTTAAATTTCAAAATTGTTATTACTTCCGCAATGTGTCAGGCTTACCTGGTCGCGAAGACTAGGTGCCGTCATGACGTGTTCACAATTAGTGAACTAGGGTCGTGACAAGTTGGTATCAGAGCTCTAGGTTCATAGGAGTCACGAGATACAAGCCGGTTTATTAGAGCCTCGCTGATCGGTACGAAGACGTCTGTACTTATCTACGAGGGGCTAAGTAACCGTTAGGAATTAATTCCACTTCATTTCATTCCTTATCGTGCGACATTTATTCAGCTGGAGCCTATATCATATGTTTTTTTGTATCCACTCGTGTGTTGAAAATTGCGCTCTCGATATCAATTATGCGTCGACGGTTCGTGATGCTACAGAAGGATTTCAAGGGAGCCAAGAATTTGCTCAACCATTGTTACCACGTGTCATCCATATCGATAATGTAGAAGTAGTGAGAGATCATTTAATAGTGCACGTGAGGGTGCAATAAGTTTTGATATCTGGTTGATAAGAACGATCTTGAGAAGGTTTATTTACTTGCCTAAACGCCGCAATAATGGTAGAGTGATGAAGTGGGTATAGACCTGAAGATAGTTGGTGGTAATACAGACTATGTAGTTCGTATGAGATGTCTATTTTACGAAGGATACAACTAGCAACCGAGATGCTGGGGGAAGTGAGTTTAATTGTCCTAAGAAGGACATGTACCAAACAAATGGCTTGAGTTGTCATGGTGACGTACAAGCGATAAAGGTTAGTATCATGGATTATCAGGATGTATCTCATGGCTTCGTCCCAAGTGAAAGGATTTCACTATCAACGATCAAATTATGGGTCATGTGCCATATCAGATTTGTCCTGCGATGTATCTAAGTGGTATTCAAAAGTTCCTTGAAGCTTGCTTATGCGTAGCAGTTAAGATTTGTATGGTATGACGTTTGGAATTTTGATGTTCCGATGTCCATAATAATTCTACATTTCAGTATCAGCAGGGAAAAACTTTGATAAAGGCTACATGGTGCTTCATAGATGTGTGAGAATCACAGTATGTCTTAAGCTGTCGTTGGTAAATAATGCTCGGTATATGGAGCGGGAAGATGTTTGGTTGTATTGGAATGAGGTCATACCCTGCGGTGTCAGATTGCGAAGGACGCACAGGTGGTTATGTTCGTTGGATCGGGTGAATTGCAGTTTGAATAAGAGTAAATGACTTGAGAAAATTATTCTAATGTGTTCGAGAGTCGCGTAATAGTGGCTTTGAGCTAAGTGGTAGAGTCCCACCGCTTACGATCGGGTTGCATGATTAATTACCTGCGTGAATTTTGGGTATTAGCGTATTAATGGTTTATTACAGCTACGAAAGAGGAGTATGAGTGGTAATTTGAGTAAATGAATTATTGAATGCATGCTATGGTTAGCCTTATTGGCTCATGTTCAAACTTGAGGGAAGATTCATGATTTATGCCTCGTATAAATGCAGGCTTCGAGGGAAATGATCCCGCTGGGTGCCTTATCGAGAGGGCATTCATATGTTATAAAATTCAGTAGAGCTGGTTGTGTACTGGGCCAAGTCAAAGCCGGGTGGCTCTCAATAGCGGTCCTAGTGAATTCAAGAGGTAAAGTGTGGTGCCTGATGATTTTGAGGTTATAAGCATAGTTAAGAGTCAAGCTTTTGAAGCAACTTATGAAGAAAGACACAAAATGTTCTATGATGTTTTGACTTGCGGTGTAGTATTTGAGACATCATGGTCTCGTGAATTAAGGTCAATCGGGGTGAGTGCAGTTGGAATAAGTTAGGTGTTGAAGGGAGATATTATTTCTAAGGCAATCAAGAATAAACTAGAAGGAAGTAGTTTGATTAGCCATAGTTGAGTTGGCATATTGGTGTCAGTGATCGGTTCGTTTAGCGTGATCGAGATATGCATGTGAATTGTGGCGGTGCCTGTGAGGCTTGTCGGCCGCAGTGATTGATGTTATTCTGAAGCATTCTTCGGTTAGGGCCTATTATGAGTAGGCAGATCCCGGAAAAAAGGGTTATGGTGGCTTGTACCACTACTTAGAGATTGGCATATTCGACGGTTATGAGAATTCACCTGTATGTTGTTATAGTTCTCCTGAAGTGAGTTAAATGGAAAGCCTTACGTGATAAAGTATTAACCTATCGTTGATTCCAGAGTTGTGATGGAAAATCGTGTTTATCATATATCGGCAAGTAAGGACCAAGGTCGCAGTTGGTTAGTGCAAGTGATGTCAAGAGCCCGGGTGAGCAAGAAAGGAGTTTCAGTGTTTTGAGTAAGATGGGTATTGGCGTCAGTATCATCTGAGATCAGTTTTTGTGAGAAAGAATTTGCATCCTGGTTAGGGATTCTTGATCGCTTTTCAGCGTTAGTGCAGTCGGTGGTTTGAATGTGCAGACCCGTTAATTATTTCAAAAGATGGTGGGAGCTTGTCCCACAGGAAGATTGTATAAGTGTGACATGTAGTCACTTGATTAATTAGAAATTTAAACCAAGTATGAGGATTTTGGTAATATCATCCATTTAAGAATTTATGCCTGGAGGGCACTCTGCTTATTGGGTTATGGACCTGTGAAATATTATTGGCCTAACTTGGCATGATCATGACAGACTTGAGGTCGGTGGATAGATTTAAATGTGGAAGTGAGCCTTACGTTAGGCCAGTTGTCTTTATTTCAGCAATGCGCTCCTTATGGAAGGATAGTTGCAGTCTTATTTCGTGGTCAGTTAATTCATATAAAGATATATTGCGCCGTATAAGTTGTGAGATGGCTTGGTAAATTTCTTATGTGTTGAGGTTCGGCTCAGCGGTGATGTCATATGAGCAGGATGGCTCTTGAGACTTAGATCATATATCGCACCTCAGTTGTGCTTGAGTTTGTAGCCTATAGCGCCATGTGTTTCCTTGTGAATGATATTATGCACCTTAGTGTGTTTATGACCGATATTCGATATTTTGATGTGATGAGCTATTCAGCTCGACGTATATCACCTTATGTGAGTTTCGTATATGGATCGGGTGGCATGCCGCCATGGGTATGTTATTTGGATCGGGTAGCACGCCGCCACAGGTATGTTGTTTGGATCGGGTGGCACACCGCCATGGAAATGTTGTTTGGATCGGGTTGCGCGCCGCAATAGTGTGATGTTCAATTCAGTGCCCATATTTGCTTTTATGTGTTCTGTCTTCTGTTTTCTGAGGAAGTCCATGTTAGTGTGCGATTTGAGTAGTTCTTTCTAGAGTTCGCCTTCCTTTTGTATCGCGTACGAATTAGTAGCCTACTGGCACATTGTGTCATCTTGCGAGACTTTTGACTATGTCTGAGGTGGCTTATCGCCTGAGCAGTTCGTACTAGGTGAGATGCTGTTATTGGATTTGGGGTCAGTGTAAACTGACTTTATGAAGTATATTATAAAGCAAAGTTCATTCTCTGGTTTGGGACAGGGTAATGGATCTTGTCAGGAGTATAGATCCAATGAATTGTTGATTCGGCAGTTGGTTATTTTGGCACATCTCTTCCGTCGTATCGATGTTATAATTTTGACATCAGATTTATGGGATTCGATTTGTGGAGCAAGACCTGTGTAGGTCATGAGATGATGTGGGAGCATCAGATTTGTGGAATTTCGACTATTATGTTTAAAGAATATTATTGTGGTCCTATGAGTAAAGTGATGCAAAGTGTGAATTTAGCAAGTTATATAGTTATGTTTGGGTGCAGCATGTGCAAATTGATATGGTGGTCGTAGGATGGAAACATGCTTGGCAGGAAATTCCGGATGTTGGAATTGGGCCTAATGGCTTTTTTGCTTGAATAAAGGAGTATGTCTACAGAATGATCGAGCTTATGTGCTCAGGTAAGTTTTGGTAGCACGGGAAGGTGTGTGAGTTGCTAAACAGTGATTTCAGACTACTCCAGCACAGTTCTCAGCACGTTCGAGGATGAACGTATATTTAAGTGGGAGAGAGTATAACGACCCGACCGGTCGTTTTGAGTACTAGCGCTCCGTTCAGCAGTCGGAGGCCATGAGCAGCTTCATTTCAGGTATTATGACTTGTTCGCATGGTCGAAATTTAAATTCGGGAAGATTGAAATTAAATTTAGATGAGAATTCTCATTTGAGAAGCTTAAAGTTGAAAGAATGAACTAGGATTGGATTTTTGAGTAAACGACCTCGGAATTGGGGTCCGAAGGTTCCAACAGGTTCGTATGATGATTTCGGACTTGGGCGTATGCCCGGACTGGGTTTTGGATAACCCGGGAGCTTTTTGACGCATAATGTGGAAGTTAGCATTTTAGAAGAAATTCTATAAGTTTGGCTTGAAGAGCATTTCAATGTTATCAAAGTCCATTTGGAATTCCGAGACTGTGAATAGCTCCTTATAGTGATTCTGGAGTTGGGGGCGCGATCGGAAGTGAATTCGGAGGTCCGTAGACCATTTTGATGCCATTTGGCTAAAGATATAAAGTTGAAGGTTTTGGAAAGTTTGACCGGGGGTTGAATTTTTGATGTCGGGGTCGGAATCAAATTCCAGAAGTTGGAGTAGGTCCGTAATGTCAAATATGACTTGTGTGCAAAATTTGAGGTCAATCGGACGTGATTTGATAGGTTTAAACATCGGAAATAGAAGTTTTAAAGCTTAAAGCTCATAAACTTGAATTTGGGGTGTAATTCGTGATTTTAGCATTGTTTGATGTGATTTTAAGCCTCAAGCAAGTCTGGAATGTGTTTTGGGATTGTGTATGTTTGGTTGGGGTCTCGGGGGCCTCGGGTGGATTCCGGGTGGTTAATGGATCAAAATTTGATTTTTGGACGAGCTGAGTTGTTGGTGTCTGGTATTTCCGCTTCTGCGGAAATGGGACCGCAGAAGCGGTACAGCAGAAGCGAGAAGGGAGCCGCATAAGCGATTTTGGACTAAGGCTTAGGGGACCGCAGATGCGGTCAAGTCTCCGCAGAATCGGGACCGCATCTGCGGAGTATAGGTCACAGAAGCGGAACATGCTGGCTTGGGGAGGAATCGCAGAAGCGGTTTCTGGATCGCTGATGCGGTTTCTATTCCGCTGAAGCGGAAAAAGGGCTGGAGCTTGGAAATCGCAGTAGCGGAAATATGTCCGCAAAAGCGGAAGCGATTATATTTTCGCAGAAGCGAAAATATCTGGGGCAGTGAGGTTGTTTTAAGTCGGATTTTGGTTCATTTCCCTCATTTCTCACTTCATGGGACGAATTTTGGAGAGCTTCAAAGAGGGGTTTCGTCATCTATGTTAAGGTAAGTCATCCCCATTACTTTTGAGTAAAATACATTGATTATGTATGAAATTAAGCATGGAAATTAGTATAAAAATTGAGGTTTTGGTTGAAAACTTAGAAAATTATAAAAACATGGATTTTAGGCACGATTTTGAGAATGGAAGTAGGATGAAATTGTATATTTGAGACCCTAAGGTCATGGGTAATCTTTACCTTCGAGAAAATTTGGATTTCCGGGCACGTGGGCCCGAGAGCATTTTGGTCATTTCACTAAACGAAGTTGGGAATTGTATAATTTGAATTGTTGTCGAGTATTTGAGTATATTCTCATTAGTTTGCCGTTATTTGGCTAGTTTTGGTGCATTGTGCGTTGGTTCAGGCCTTCGGAAGAATGTAGAATGCCGATTTCGAGTCTTCGGTTCGAGGTAAGTGGCTTGCCTAACCTTGTGTGGGGGACTTTGTCCCTTAGGATGTGATAATTGATAATTGAATGCCTTGTACGTGAGGTGACGAGCGCGTACTTGAGCAAATTGTTGAAACCAGGATTTTTTTTTACTCAATTACTTGATTTGGATTCTCTTTCATATTTGCCTTACTTTACTTGCTTTTATAGCCTATGTTAGCTTAGAAGAGCATGTTTAATTGATTCAAGCTGCCTATTTGTTAGATTGCCTTAACTGTGATTATAGGGAGCATGTTTAGGCCAGTATTCTTTGATGCCTTGTATTGTTGTAATTAAATTTCTGAGTATTTCTCTGATGTTGATTGCGCATTTACATTGGGACTACGGATGCGGTACTCCGGGAGCTCCCCCTTGTTTGTTTACTTTGGAACTACGGGTTCGATTCCCGGGAGATCCCCCTGCACTTTTATTTTGGGACTACGGGACGGTATCCCGGGAGATCCCCCTGCACTTTTATTTTGGGACTACGGTACGGTATCCCGGGAGATCCCCCTGCACTTTTATTTTTGGGTTACGGGACGGTATCCCAGGAGATCCCTCCTGCATTTTATTTTGGGACTACGGGATGGTATCCCGGGAGATCCCCCTACACTATTATTTTAGGACTACGGGACGGTATTCCGGGAGATCCCCATGCACATTGATGATTGGATTACGGGACAGTATACCGGGAGATTCTTTGATATTGATATGAGATATGGATTATGGGATGGTATCCTAGGAGATTCTTTGATATTGATATGAGATCTGGACTAAGGGACGGTATCTCGGGAGATTCCTTGATATTGATATGAGATCTGGACTACGGGACGGTATCCTAGTAGATTCCTTGATATTGATATGAGATCTGGACTACGGGGCGGTATCCTGGGATATTCCTTGATATTGATATGAGATTTGGACTACGGGACGGTATCCCGGGAAGTTCCATTGGACAGTTGAGAAAAGGGCTACAGGACGGTATCCTGGAAGACCCTCGTCGGTATTCTTGAAATGTGCTGTATTTACTCTGTGTTTCTGGTTTGTCTTGCAGTATTAATTTCATTGATATGTCTTATAACTTCGCTGTGTTCATTAATTTTCATCAGACTACGATACTGTTAATCTCTTGCTATTTTATTGCTTCTGTCTTAGTAGGGGCCTGACCTTTCCTCGTCACTACCCAACCGAGGTTAGGCTTGGCACTTACTGAGTACCGCTGTGGTGTACTCATGCTACTCTTCTGCACACTTTTGTTGTGCAGATCCAGGTACTTCTGGTCGGACTTTCTATCAGTGATTCAGGCGATACATTCGGAGACTTGAGGTATATTCTGCCGCGTCCGCAGATCGAAGAGTCTCCTTCTACTCTAGCTTATAGTTAGCAGTTCCATTTCATGTGTTCAGTTGTGTAGACATTTCTGGATGTTAGAGCTGTGACTTATGTTCTTTTAGCCTGTGTTGCCCGTGGGTTTCCGGATCTTGGAGGTTACTTCAGTGTTTGGTATTAAAGTGTATGTGCGAGGCGGCAATTGTATACATTTTTCATGTTATTTAGTTTTTATTTTTAAATTTCGAAATTTTTATTACTTCCGCAATGTGTCAGGCTTACCTGGTCGCGAAGACTAGGTGTTGTCATGACTTGGTGAACTAGGGTCGTGACAAAGTTAGGCCATCCAATGAACCAAGATGAGCTATTCAAGGAGACTCATATTGTAAAGCAGAAGAAAGAGACGGATCAATAAAGCTGGGTCGAGGGCAGAGCCTCGACTATACATGTAAGTTTTCACTTTTCGTTAAGTATTTTGATTTTTTTTTATATAAATTTTGAAATACTAATTCAATGTAATATTTCTTATAGGGTTGCTTCACAACTGACGTGGAGGAATTCATACACAGTCAGCCACCTAATGAGTCGGGTGAGCCAATCCAACATTCGGACGAGGATACTAAAAGAATGTGGACGGAGGCGGCTGGCGGTCCAAAATGAGGAAAGGTATACGGGCTTCCTACTAAGAAATTCCATCGCTATCAGTGTGGAATGCAAGGAATAGGTACTTCCTCGCAAGATGAGAAACTTGATGGGGAGAGCCTCTCTGTTATGCGGGAGACTATGACAAAGCTGACATCCGAGCTAGAAGCAGCCAAGGAAAGAGAAAAGCTTAGAGATGCTCAGTACATTGGCATGCAATCTCAGTACCAGGGCATGCAAGAGCAGCTCAAATCTCTCCTAGATTCTGGAGCTTTTTTGATTCCCCGGTCTCGTGAGTCATCTCCAGAGGCTCGACTTGAATGTGAGCGTTCCTTCCATCCTCCCCGTGCTCGTTCCTCCCATCCTCCCCGTGATCGTTCTTCCCGTCCTTGAAAAGTAGACCCTTCTGTATACCGTCTTGTTGATGAAAGTTCATCAGAGGGTGATGATAATGATGTTGTACAAAACACTCCTTGACTTTTGTATACTTTGAACTAGACAAATAGATCCGGTTTTGAGCTAGGTGTAATAAGCATTAACTTAGTTTAATTTGTTAGTTCTATTGAACTTTAATTTGTTGGTTTTAATGTGTTTTTTGAATTGTGTTGTTGTTGTTGTTGTTGTTATTATTGTTGTTGTTGTTGTTGTTGTTGTTGTTGTTGTGTTGTTCTGGAGATTTTGGTATTGAAATTGTAGTTTATGAATTCAACTATATTGTGATTTAGGAATTTTGGTATGCTGGCAGGTGGTGTAGCTGCCAAAACAGACAGTTTATGCCAAAATTATACCCAAAAAAGCAACCAACTTTGGTCGCTTTTCTATTTTAAAAAACATTTTGGGCAATAGCGACCAAGATTGGCCGCCAATTAACCTAGATTTCCTAAAAAGTGACCAACTTTGGTTGCTATTCTATTAAAAAATAAATTCTAGAAATTAGTGACCAATTTTGGTCGCTTATGTTTGAAAAAAAATTAAAAAAAGCAACCAACTTTGGTCGCTATTTTTTAGATTTTAAAATATAATATTTAGTTTACAGACCAAAGGTGGTCGCTATATTTTAAATAATAAAAAATAAAAAAATATAATTTAAATATAGAGACTAACTCTGATTGCTAAATTTATATTATTAAAATATTAAAGCGACCAAAGTTGGTCGGTATATTGTTTACTGAAATATTTGGTCCTTTTACCTTAGAGACCAAGGTTGGTCGCTAATTAGCGACCAACTTTGGTCTATAAGGTAAAGGGACCAGCAAAATAGCGACCAAGCTAGTTTGAACGCTTTTTGGTCGCTTTGTGACTTGTAAGCAACCAACTTTGGTTGTTTTTTGTGGTCTCTTTTTTCCGGATTTTAAAATATAATTTTTGGTTCACAGAAGACACAGAATTATGTCATCTAAATAGATCAATACGAGTCATTTCACTCTATGGCATCTGTACTATTTTAATATATCTAAATGTGTAAACGTTGTGTTGCATCTTAGTGAGGAAGACTAAATCCCAGATGATTTTTCAGGTTGGAATTTATATGCTTGTTGACTGGTCTGGACATTTTTTCATGTTGGGATACTACACATTTCTCTCTACCTTCGTGGAGCCTGCAATTAGGTAAAGAGCTAATTTTGAAACACATTGTTCCATTTCGTGCTTGAAATTTGCGTTGTCAATAGATATGATAGTCACTAACAATTTATTGGATCATACCCCCTGATCAAAATCTTACCTATCATCCAGAATTCGCCAAAATACTAACTTTGCCAATTCAAGCCTAATTCTACACCGGACCTCCAAAACCACTTCCGATCACACTCCTAAGTCACAAATTATCCCCCGAAGCTAACTGAACCATCGGAAATCATATCTGAGCCCTCTAACACATAAGTCAACATCCGGTTGACTTTTCCAAATTAAGCCTTCCTTCAAGAGACTAAGTGTCTCATTTTCTTCTAAAATCAATCCAAGCCAACTCGATCACACAAGACACTAATAATGAAGTATAAAGAAGCAGAAAATGGGGGAAACGGAGCGGTAACCCATGAGACGATGGGTCGGGTCATCACACAAACTCACCTATTTAATCAACTACTCGACATGCGCTTCTTATACCTGGCCTTCTAGAAGTTTTAAACACCGCCTGACACTTCCCACATGTCCTTACTCATATTTTGCTACTCAATTGTTGCCTTAAATAAATCCATCTTTGTAGCACTTGAGCCCATGAATCACTACTAACCTTAAACCTTTCCGAAGATCATATTTCTCGAGTCGTCAACACTAGGAACACCGATTCAATCCTGCACCGCCGCACCCCGCGATATCTAACAGTCGTTTTTTCAATACTGACCTGCAATATCCTGCTGCAGAGGCTAATTGTAGAAGATCATAACACCGGTGAACTTAGTACCTTCAATAAGGATAACAACACCTCATCATAGAAGAAAACTCCACCACACTTGAAAATACCAAGTCTCACTCCCCCCTCAACCCAAACCTGAACATTCTTAGCCTGATTGTCTTTCCCCTGTCGGGAGTAAAATATCGATTCTCTAGATTATGCATTGACCTCCCTTCAAGTCATTCACTACCTCAACACGCAGGCAAACATCCTACCATCATAACAATATTGCGGAATAGTCGCTCATAAGTATCATGGCAACCTGTGCCTAGCCTCAAGGCTCTCTGAAGTACTGCTACTAAGCCGAAACAACATAATATCCTTCAATAAGGCGATGGTGATAGTCAACTATACCGGGAGAAATATCCCACACCATATTCGTAGTGCCATTACAATTCTTCAATTCTCAATTTATAACCAGCGGTTCCCGTCGCGTAAGATTGAATAGGAAGGAAGCAAAGGCCTAAGCCTCAAGGAATCAAATTGCATGATGAGGAATCAAGAAGGGAAGTACTCCTAACAGCCTTGTAGCCTCCCGAAGATAAGTACACACGTCTCTGTATCGATCCGCGAGACTTTACTAGACTTGATCATGACTCGTGAGACCTAAGGGAACCTAGGTCTTTGATACCATGTTGTCACGACCCAAAACCACTAAGGGTCGTGGTGGTGCCAAACACCTCTATTAGGCAAGCCAACCAAATTACTTGTTGAAGTTCTCATTTTAACAATCTTGAAAATTAAGCTTTTCCTTCAATTTTTATAAATAAAAAAAGAAAAATAACTGCTTCAATTCGAATTAAATAATAATCAATTAATACAAAATATTTCAAAATCGTCCCAGAACTCGGTGTCACAAGTACATATGCATTTACTAAGACAGAAATAAAATACATCATCCGTCCGGAATACAGTGGACAGAAAGTAAATATACTATGCTAGAAAGGGACTATACTAGCTGCGAGCCGCCTCAAACAATGCAACTCACCTAGTCCCAGAATCATCTGCGCTATTACGCCAATAGGCCACTAACAACACATGCACATGTGCAACAAAAATGCACAGAAGTGTAGTATGAGTATGAAAACAACGTGTACTCAATTTGTATCCCGTCTAGTCTCGAAGAAGTAGAGACGAGATGGTCGACTTCGACACTTACTAGTGGTTCAATAATGATGTCAATAATACAATAAATCGTGAATTTCTATAGACATGATTTCTATTCAATAGAAGGAAACAAGTAAACAATTATTTCTTTTATAGGAAACTTCCAAATTTCTTTTGTTTATTATCCAAATTTTCTCAAGCCATGAAGAGGCAATAACAACTTTAATAAGTTCAAGGCAGGAATACCGGCATGCGCAAATAATCACCGTGGGACATATAGCCCTATCCAATATAAAAGTAAATTGTGCACTGCCGAGGGTCGAACGACTCGAATCATAGATGCATCTATTACCCCGCTGGAAAACTATCCATGCGACGCGGTCAAAATAAAATAAACATTCACTCTGTTCGCGAATCATTCATGCGACGCAAGAACACATAAAAATACATGCTCAAATAGCCTATTAAGAATTTATCAGGGAATAATTATTCAAATAAAAGACACTTCCTCTTTTAACAATTTAAGAAAAGAAGTCAAATCCTTTTGACAATGGATTTATTAATTCGATGTGGTTTAAGCAGTTCGGGCTATCAATAAGAATACAAATATTCCAAGTATAGCATGCTTTTGGGTCTTAGACTATCCGGACTTAAACATAATAGTAGCTACACATGGACTCTCGTCACCTCGTGTGTACGTAGCCCTCACAAGTAGGAGCACATAACCAATAAATTCACCTATGGGAATATTTCCCTCTTACAAGTTAGAAAGGAGACTCACCTCGCTCCGAAGATCCATAACTGGCATTCCACTCCCTTTCGAAGACTCGAATCGATGCATAACGCTCCAAAACTAGCCTATAATTATGTAAATCCATTAATATATGCTAAGGTACTCATTATAATCCAATTTATAACAATTCCTAACCCTGATCGAAAAGTTAATAAAATTGCCCTTGGGCCCACGTGCCCGGATTCCTAAATTTTTTAAGAATAATTTTTACCCATAGCCCCACGAACTCAAATATATAATTTTCTCTTAATTCCATACCCAAAATCGTAGTCAAATTCCAAGAATATAATTAAATTTCTAGGTTTTTCTACCAAAACCCCAAATTTCTTCCCATTTACATACTAAAATCTATACATAATCGATGTATTTAACTCAAGATGGATGTGATTAGCTTACCTTATCGTTGATGCTGAAAAATCCCACTTGAAGCTCTCCAAAATCACCCTCACCAAATGAAAAATATGGGCAAATGACCAAACCCCCGATTTTTAAAAGAACCACTGCCTCCAGCACTTTCCGCACCTGCAGTCCTATGAGCGCTTCTGTGGTTACGCAGGTGCGGTCTAATGGTCGCATTTGCGGTCTTTCCTCAAGTCTCTCACCTCCGCTTCTGCGCTCCTCCTTCCGCAGATGCGGTTCCGCTTCTGCGGCTACATGACCGCATCTGCAGTCTGCCCCTCTTACGCTTCTGCGACTCAACCGCCGCAGGTGCGATTCCGCATCTGTGGCTCCTCAACCGCATATGCGGCCCCTTCACTTTGGTCCAAACCGCATATGCGGCCCCTCTGACCGCATTTGCGGCTCCGCACCTCCAGCCCAATTCTCACAGGTGCGGTTATGACAGCAGCCAGTAACCTCATCCTTCCACAAATTCCATTCTCGATCCGTCAACCACCCGGAATCCACCCGAACCCCCAGGACCCCAACCAAGCATACCAACCACTCCCAAAACACATTACAGACTGGCTCAAGGCCTCAAATCACATCAAAAAACACTAAAATCATGAATCGAGCTCCAATCTAAGATTTATGAACTTTATAACTTCCAACTTCTACTTTTGATGCTTAAACCTATCAAATTATGTTCGATTGACCTCAAACTTTGCACACAAGTCATATTCGACATTACGGACCTACTCCAACTTTAGGAATCAGATTCCGACCCTGATATCATAAAGTCCACTTTCGGTCAAACTTCTCAAAAACCTTCAAATTTCTATCTTTAGCCAAACAACTCCAAAATGACCTACGGAGCTCCGAATTCACTTCCGATCGCGCTCCCAACTGCAGAATCACCATACGGAGTTTCTCCCAGACTCGGAATCCCAAACGGACATCGATATCACTGAAATGCACTTCAACCCAAACTTATGGAATTTCTTTCACAATGCTATTTTCCACAATAGGCTCCAAAATGCTCCCAGGTCATCCAAATCCCGATCCGGGCATACGCCCAAGTACGAAATCATCATACGAACGTGTTGGAACCTTCAGATCCTAATTCCAATGTCGTTTACTCAAAATTCTAATCCTAGTTAATTCTTTCAACTTTAAGCTTCCGAAATGAGAATTCTCTTTCCAAATCAACTCTGAACTTCCCGAAACTTAATTTCGACCACGCGTACAAGTCGTAATACCTAAAATAAAGTTGTTCATGGCCTCAGACTGCCGAACAATGTGATAGAGCTCAAAAATACTGGTCGGGTCATTACAACGGAGTAATGGCTATCATATAAAACTCATATTTCTATCCACTACTAGAAATCCGGAAAAAAACGGTCACAAAAAGTAACCAAAGTTGGTCGCTTACATGTCAAAAAACGACCAAAAAGCGTCCAACTGGCTTGGTCGCTATTTTGCTGGTGCCTTTACCTTAGAGACCAAAGTTGGTCGCCAATTAGCGACCAACTTTGGTCTCTAAGTTAAAAGGACCAAATATTCCGAGTTTTAAATATAGAGACCAACTTTGGTCACTTTAGTATTATAATAATATAAATTTAGTGATCAAAATTGATCTCTATATTTAAATTATGTTGTTTTATTTATTATTAATAAACATATAGCGACTAACTTTGGTCTATTAACCAAATATTATATTTTAAAATATGAAAAATAGCGACCAAAGTTGGTCGTTTTTTTTAATTTTTAATTTTTTTTTAAAACATAAGCAACCAAAATTGGTAGCTAATTACAAGAATTTAATTATTTTTTAAACATAAGCGACCACAATTGGTCACTATTTTCTAGAAATTATTTTTTTAATAGAATCGTGACCAATGTTGGTCGCTGTTTGTGACGACTCGGCATGTTGTCACGTGAGTTACCACCCGGTTTATCCCATATTCTGTTGTTCTATGTTTCAATATCAGTATTTGAGTTGATCGGACAGAATTGAATTGGTTTTAGTTGGAAATGAGGCACATAGTCTCTTTGAAGGAAGATTGTTTTGGAAAAGTCAACTAAAAGTTGACTATATAGTTAGAAGGCTCGGATGTGAATTCCGGTGATTTGGTTAGCTCCGGGAGGTTATTTGTGACTTAGGAGTGCGATCGGAATTGAATTTAGAGGTCCGGTGTAGAATTAGGCTTGAATTGGCGAAGTTTGAATTTTAGCGGATTCCGGTTGATAGGTGAGATTTTCATCCGAGGGTCGGAATGAAATTCCGAGAGTTTCAGTAGCTCCGTTAGGTGATTTTGGATATACGTGAAAAGTTTCGGGTCATTCGGACATCGTTTAGTCGGGTTTTTGATCGAAAGTGCATTTCGAAAGTTCTTGAAGAACTTAGGCTTTGATGTAGTGAAAATTGAGGATTTTGATATTAGCAATGGCATTTTGATGATTCAAGCAAGTTTGAATAAGGTAATAGATCATGTTTGTGCTTTTGGTTGAGGTCCCAAGGGCCTCGGGGTGATTTTGGGTGGTTAAACAGAGAATTTTGAGTTTGGCTTCAGGTTTGGATTTGCTGGTTCTGTTGTTTCCGCATCTGCGGAAAAGGGACCGCATAAGTGGTTCCGCAGATGAGGCTAAGGAGTCGTAGAAGCGATTCTCTGAGGGAGGCTTGGCTTTCTACAAACTTTAAGGAAAACCGCAGATGCGGTAAGAAGGCCGCAGAAGCGGTCTCGCTTTTGCGAAAAATGGACCGCAGAAGCAGTACTAGGCAAAATGAAGGAAACTGCATAAGCGGAAGAAAATCCACAGTACTGGGCAGAATGGTTATATCAATAATTCATCCGCGACTTGGGAGCGATTTTCCTCCATATTTGAACGTCCTTGGGAGCTTTTGGAAAGAAATTTCAGAGGGATTCAAGAGGAATCGACGTAAGGTAAGAATCTTGGCCTTCATACATGATTATGTTGTGAAATTGGTCTAGAAATTCATGGAAATTGAGCATAAAGTTATGAACTAGGGCTTGAGTTTTTGACAAATTTCAAATTGGAATTTGATAGGTCATTTGAGCTCGGATTTGGGAGTACTTGGTATTGGTAGACTCGTGGCGAAACGAGGAATCCGGTAATGTAAGTTTTGTAATTTTTCGAGAAGCGGGCCCGGGGTTCGGGTTTTGCTAGTTTCAAGGTTTTTGCTATAATTCGATTGTTTTCGATTGGGCATTGTCCCATTTGCATATTGTAATGTATTCTCTCTAGTTTTGGTTAGATTCGACGCGCGTGGAGGCCAATTTGAGGGGCAAAGGCATCGCGAGCGAGGAATTTCACCGGTTCGAGGTGGGTAATATTTGTGAATGATATCCTGAGGGTTTGAAACCCTGGATTTGCACATCATAATGATGTATTGTGGCGAGTTGCATGCCAGGTATGAGCATGGGGTAGAGCACCGTTGGGGATTGTGACTTGGTCTGTCCCGGTTGTTGATTTTACTGCGTGATTGATTGAAAACTACTTGATGCTATCATGATTTGGGTCGATTTCCATGTTTTGGGCTTCGTGCCAATTATTTGAATCCTTCAGGGATTGATATCACTGTTTTTGCATTACGTTGCATATTATTTGATCTCAGTCCAAGGTTCTAAATATTGTTTTTTACAAACTCAACCATCTTTCTAAGATTTGAAAACTTAAATGATATTTTTCTGATGTTTTGAGCTAAGAACTGCTATTTTACTATTGCCTAAGGGGCTTATGTGTATTGCTGGACTGAGCATGGATCGGGCTGCGCACTCCATCAGTGTTATGTGTGCATTTCTGGACTGAGATATGGATCGGGCTATACACCGCAGTAGTATATTATATGGATCGGACTGCACGCCTCAGTAGTACATTATATGAATCGGACTGCACGCCGCAGTGATATATTATATGGATCGGACTGCACGTCGCAGTATTTTAGCGCTTGGGTTGTAGCAGCCCCTCCGGTGTCTGTACACACCCCCAGTGAGCGCAGGGTACCCATGGATCGGGCTACACGCCGTAGCGGTCATGTGCATTGCATTGCATTCATGCATTCATTCCTGATAGCACTACGTGGCATGATTTTTTTTAGCACTCACATATCATTGGAATACATGCTATTACTTGCCTTGTTGACCAGATACCCTGGTGTTACATGTTAAGGAGTGCTGAGCCCGAGAGGCTGATGTTGTACCTTGTGAGTTGGGAGTGAGCCCGCAGGGCAGATACTGCATTGAGCCCGAGTGGCAGATTTCTGATTATTCCCTGCTTGTTGAAATTATTTTCGCAACTGTTGAAAAGGCATATTTGCAAAAGAGATTTTTAACTGAGCTTGAGATTTTCTAAAGGATTCTCTCGGTGTTACAGTTTTACTATTTTTCTAAAAGGGGTGTACTGTCTGTTATAGCGTTTTGAGAGTGCTCATACGTATTTTCTTATCGCTCAGATATTATTCGCTCTTATTACCACTGAGTTGGAAGTCCTCACTTTACTCCCTGCACCTCGTGTGCAGTTGCAGGTACTGTTCACTCGATAGAGGGTTAGTAGCAGATTAAAGGTATTGCTATCGTGGCTAAGCAAGGTGACCGCCGGCATTCGCGGCACCGAGATTATTCTTCTTCTTGATTTCCAGATTTTACTCTATGTATTATAGACTTTAAAATTGTAATAAAGACCCTCCTAGATTCTCGTGACTTGTGACACCCCGGTCGGGCTGAGTTAGGCTATAATGTTGATAATTTATGTTTAGAAAGTGTTAAAGAAACGAATTGGGTTAGTTGGCTGGCCTTGTCTTCACGAGAGGCGCCATCACGACCGGGTATGGAGATTGGGTCGTGACACTTTTTAAGAAATCTGGGTTAATTAGCGACCAACTTTGGTCGCTATTGCCCAGAAAATATATTTTTTAATAAGAAAAGTGACCAATAAGCGGCCAAAGTTGGTCGCTTTTCAGGGTATAATTTTTTCAGATACTGCCTGTTTTGGTATCTACACCACCTGCCAACATACCAAATTTCCTATTACAAGCAGCAACAACAACAACACAACAACAACAAAAGTCAAATTTATAAACTACAATTCCAATACATAAACTAAAAATCCAATTTATATCCTAAAGGCTCAATTCATTCTTAAAAGTTCAATTCATACACAAAAGATTCAATTCATATCCTAAAGATTCAATTCATATCCTAAAGGTTCAACTCATGTCCACTAAAATTCAATTCATATCGTACAATTTCAATTTATAAACTAAAATTCCAATACATAAACTAAAAGTCCAATTTATATCCTAAAGGTTCAACTCATATCCACAAAAGATCAATTCATATCCTAAATTATTAATTTATAAACTAAAATTCCAATACATAAATGAAAAGTCCAATTCATATTCTAAAGTTTCAATTCATATCCTAAAGGTTCAACTCATATCCACAAAAGTTCAATTCATATCCTAAAATTTTAATTCATAAACTAAAACTCCAATACATAAACTAAAAGTCCAATTCATATCCTAAAGGCTCAATTCATATCCTATAAGTTCAATTCATACACAAAAATTTCAAATCATATCCTAAAGGTTCAATTTATATTCTAAAGATTCAACTCATATCTGCAAAAGTTCAATTCATATCCACAAAAGTTCAATTCATATCCTAAAATTTTAATTTATAAACTAAAATTCCAATACATAAACAAAAAGTCCGATTCATATCCTAAACGCTCAATTCATATCCTAAAAGTTCAATTCATATACAAAAATTTCAATTCATATCCTAAATGTTCAATTCATATCCTAAAGGTTCAACTCATATCCACAAAAGATCAATTCATATCCTAAAATTTTAATTTATAAACTAAAATTCCAATACATAAGCTAAAAGTCAAATTCATATCCTAAAGGCTCAATTCATTCCTAAAATTTCAATTCATATCCTAAAGGTTTAACTCATATCCACAAAAGTTCAATTCATATCCTAAAATTTAAATTTATAAATTAAAATTCCAATACATAAACTAATAGTCCAATTCATATCCTAAAGGTTCAATTCATATCCTAAAGTTCCAATTCATATCCACAAAAGTTTAATTCATATCCTAAAATTTTAATTTATAAATTAAAATTCCAATACATAAACTAAAAGTCCAATTCATATCCTAAAGGTTCAATTCATATCCTAAAGGTTCAACTCATATCCACAAAAGTTCAATTTATATCCTAAAATTTCAATTTATAAACTAAAATTCTAATACATAAACTAATAGTCCAATTCATATCCTAAAGGCTCATTTCATATCCTAAAAGTTCAATTCATACACAAAAATTTCAATTCATGTCCTAAAGGTTCAACTCATATCCACAAAAGTTTAATTCATATCCACAAAATTTTAATTCATATCCTAAAATTTTAATATATAAACTAAAATTCCAATACATAAACTAAAAGTCCAATTCATATCCTAAAGGCTCAATTCATATCCTAAAGGTTCAATTCATATCCTAAAGGTTCAACTCATGTCCACAAAAGTTCAATTCATATCCTAAAATTTCAATTTAAAAACTAAATTTCCAATACATAAACTAAAAGTTCAATTCATATCCTAAAGGTTCAATTCATATCCTAAAAGTTCAATTCATACACAAAAATTCCAATTCATATCCTAAACCCTAGATTCTAACTAAACTATCAAGACAATACAAAATATAATTCAAATTTAACTAAACTACATTCAACACTAATTAAACTAATTAGTTAATAAAATTAATTAACAAAGCTAACTAAAACAAGACCTAAACCCTAAACCTCAATAAAATACAATGTTCAAAAAATTTAAATACTAATTCATATCTTCAAACTACAATATTGAAATAATTGAAACAAAAACTAGAAATAACAAAGATTCAAGGTTATAAGTCAAATCTAGGTTATTTTTAGGTGAAGAAGAGCAGCGGCAGCGGCGCCTCAAGCGGTCACAGTGGTGGCGTGGGGGTGGGGTGATTGATTTGTGTAAGAAAAATAGAGAAGGGTAGGGGAATGTGTTGATAGAGAATTTGGGAAAATTTTGGGAAGAAAATAAGAGAATGGAAGGGGGAAACCCATTTTTGAGTCTGGATTTACAAAAAAAATGACCAACGTTGGTCGCTATTTTGGTAGCTAATTAAGTTTTGATTGTTTAACCAAAATAGCGACCAACGTTGGTTGTTATTTTTGTCTGTTTGACCAAAAATAGAGACTAAAGTTGGTCGTTATTTCTAAGAAAAATTAAATAACTTTTTTCTATTTTGTTTTTAAAAAAAAAAAAATATATATATATATATATATATATATATATATATATATATATATATATATGTCACGACCCAATTCCATAACAGGTCATGATGGCGCCCAACATCCATTTCTGGGCAAACCAACGTGGAAGTTACTAACTAAACTTTCGATCACTTTAAACCAGAAAAAAATAGTTGAAATAATTCTTTAAGTTGGAAATAAATTAGAAACGATGGATAAAATCATAATAATCATACAACACCAAAAATACTACAGTCTACTAATGTGTGTGCCAATAACTGGCGTCACAAGTAGTGGGCAACTAGTAGAATACACAACAAAATACACTATCCTACTGTCTGAAACAAAATAGACAACATAAAGATATAAGAAAACTCCTTCAAGCTACTGAACGGCATGGAAGGGAAGCGGCTCACCGGATGAGTTTTGAATCTGCTGAATGATGCGCACCCGACTAATAGTGAGATGTAACTACCTTAGACCCTGTACAGTTAAGTACAAAAGTGTAGTATGAGTACATAAATAATATGTACCCAGTAATTATCCTGTCTAATCTCGAAGAAGTAGAGACGAGAGGTCAACTCGATACTTACTAGGGTCAAATAATATGAGAAGAGTTTAAAATAAGCATGGATATCACAAGTTATTAATATTCAATAATCATGGAGTAACAGTTCTTTCCCAAGTACTAAAATGGATGCTTGTCTATAGTCTAAGCAGATATGTAACTCAGTCCTTGGAGAATTTCTAAGCAAAACATGCACAAATAATCAACGTGGGACGTACGGCCCGATCCAATATAAAATAAATTGTGCATTGTCGAGGTTCAAATGGCTCGAACCATGGATGTATCTATTACCCTGCTCGCGAATCACCCGTGCAACGCGGTCAAATAGAAATAGGCTCATTAACGAGCTACAATAACAATTAATATATGAGGATTAGCCATACACATGAATGCCAAATATTCTCCTTTAAAACACCAAACATGATAAGGTTTATTCTCTAGTCTCATTCTTCTTACTCAAAATAGTTCGTACGAATCCGAATTAATCAACACGTACTAGAATATCATGTAGAGCATGCTTGTGGGTCCTAGACTACCCAGACTTAGCATAATAGTCTCTACGTACAGACTCTCGTTACCTAGTACGTATGTAGCCCCTGAATATAATCACAAATAATTCAATTATTATACATATGGGGACAATTCCCTCTTGCAAGGTTAGAAAGGAGACTCACCTCGCTCCAAAGTGCACTTCCAATACCGAACACGAGTCCAAGCCCTCAATTCGGAGCAGAACGATCCCAAACTAGTTAAACGAAGTGAGAACTAGTCAATATAGACTCACAAGATTCAATTCTATCTATTTAAGAAATTTTCCAACCATTAACAAAAGGTTCCTAAAATTCGAAACTAGGCCCACATGCCCGGATTCCAAAAATTTTCAAAGGAAGTTATTCTCTACTACCTAAGGACCAATAATATATGATTTCTAATTAATTCCTTAACAAATTTCTTGGTTAAATTCAAGTTTCACCAAAACCCTAGGTTTTGCTCTAACCCCTTGATTTTTCCTAATTTTTAGTGTTTAATCTAGCTAATATGCAAGTATTAAACTAAGGATGGGTGGAACAAACTTACCTCACAATGCTAAGTGAAGACCTTCTCTCAAATGCTCCCAAATCACCCAAGGAGGAGTGGAAAATATGATAAAATGACTTAGAACCCGTATTAAATGAACCTCACTGCCCAGCGATTTCCGCATTTGCGGTCAGGGGGACTGCATCTGCGAAACGGGGAGGGAAGGCTGGGACCGCATCTGCGGTCTGGGGGCTACATCTGCGGAGCCGCATCTGTGGTTCCTGGCTTGGCCTCTGTGGCCACTTCTATGATCGAAGAACCGCATCTGCGGTTATGACAGAAGCAGCAGTTCTTCAGTCCTTTCCCAAAATTCTCACTTCACTCGAGCTTCGTATTGATTCTCGGGGCCCCGCCCGAACATACTGACAAGTCCAGAATCACGAGACGCTAAATCTAGAAATCATCCCCTAAAACCAAATTAATCAAACTTATGAACTTCAAGTTTTTAATTTTCCTCCAATGGGCCAAAATGCCCTAAAACTACTCGGATTGATACCAAATTTTACACGCAAGTCTTAATTGATATTTCGGACTTGTACCAGGCTTCAAAACCAAAATACGAGCCCGATACCTAGAAAATTAATGATTACTTAGTTTTCTTTAACTCCTTAAAACTTTAGATTAACAATTTATAATAAAAATTTATTACTCGGGCTAGGAACCTAGGAATTCAATTCCGGGCATACGCCCAGGTCCCATATTTTCTTACGGACCCTCCGGGACCGTCAAATCACGAATCCGGGTCTGTTTGATAAAAATGTTGACCAAAGTCAAATTTAGTCTTTTAATAAAATCCTAATGAATGAAATGGGCATATTTCACCCAAAACTCTTTCAAATTCTAAACCAACCGTCCCCGCAAGTCATAAATTAGCTAAAGCAAACACAGAAAGATTTATTTTAGGGAACAGGGGTTCTAAAAGGAAAATTAACCAAGCGGGTCGTTACATTCTCCACCTCTTAAACAAATGCTCGTCCTCGAACGGATATAGAAAAGTACCTGAGCTACTGAATAAATGGGGATATCTGCTCTGCATGTCCTTATCGGACTCCCAGGTCGCCTCTTTGACTGGTTGGCCCCTCAATTGGACCTTTATTGTCGAAATTCTCTTGGATCTCAACTGAAGATCCTACCTGTCAACAATAGCAACTAGCTACTCCTCATAACCCAAGCTCTCATCTAGCTAAATAATACTGAAGTCTAACACATGGGAGAAGTTGGCGTGATACTTCCGGAACATCGACACATGAAAAACCAGGTGAACTCCCGATAAGCTGGGGGTTAACGCATGCTCATAGGCAACCTCCCCAACTCTCCTCAATACCTCAAGGGGGACAATAAACCTTGGGCACATCTTTCCCTTCTTCCCGAATCTCATAGTGCCCTTCATGGGTGAGACTTTCAAGAGAACCTTCTCGCCAACCATAAATGATACATCATGCGTCTTCTGATCCGCATAACTCTTCTGTCTGGACTGAGCTGTGTGAAGCCTCTCCTGAATCAACTTCACCTTATACAAGGCATCCTATACCAAGTCTGTACCATACAAATTAGTCTCACCGGTCTCGAACCATCTGATAGGAGAATGACAACGGCAACCATATAGAGCCTCGTATGGAGCCATCTCAATGTTGGACTGATAGTTGTTGTTATATGCAAACTCCGCCAAGGGCAATAACTGATCCCACTGCCCTCCAAAGTAAATCACACATGCTTTAAGCATATCCTCTAAAATCTGAACTGTCTGCTCTGACTGCCCGTCGGTCTGAGGATGGAATGTTGTGCTAAGCTCTACACGGGTCCCCAACTCACTCTGAACGGCTCTCCAAAAATGGGAAGTGAATTGAAGGCCCTTGTCTGATATAATGGAAACAGGCACAGCGTGCAACCGGACTATCTCCCGAATGTAAATCTGAGCATACCTCTCCGTTGTATAAGTAGTCGCCACTAGAATGAAGTGAGCCAACTTGGTCAACCTATCAAAAATGACCCACACTGAATCGGACTTCCACAAAGTCTGTAGCAACCCCACTATGAAATCCATGGTGATACGCTCCCATTTCCACTCTGAGATAGGCATCTGTTGAAGTAAGCCACCCGGCCTCTGGTGTTCGTACTTGACATGTTGGAAATTCAAACACTTAGCCACATAATCCACTATGTCTTTCTTCATTCTCTGCCACCAATAATGCTGCCTCAAATCGCGATACATCTTTATAGCTCTTGGATGAATTGAATACCGCGAATTGTGTGCCTCATCTAGGATCCTCTTCCTCAGACCATCAACATTAGGAACACATAGATGACCCTGGAGTTGCAAAACACCATCCTCGCCAATAGAAACCTCTTTGGTACCTCCCTGAAACATTGTCTCCCTAAGAACCACCAAATGTGGATCATCGAACTGTCAGGCCCTGATCTGCCCTAATAATGAAGACTAAGCGACTACACACGCAAGAACTCAGCTGGGATCTAAAATATCCAACCTCACAAGCCTTTTAGCCAAGGACTGAATGTCCAAAACTAGTGGTCTCTCCGCTGCTGGAATAAATGTCAAGCTACCCATACTCTCTGCCTTTCTAGTCAAGGCATCCGCGACCACATTCGCCTTGCCCGAATGATAGAGAATGGTGATGTCATAATCCTTTAGTAACTCAAGCCACCTGCCCTACCTCAAATTAAGATCCCTCTATTTGAATAAATGCTGCAAGCTGTGATGATCGGTGTAAACCTCACACGACACCCCATACAGATAATGCCTCCATATCTTAAGAGTATGAACAATCGCGACCAACTCTAGATCTTGCACCGGGTAGTTCTTCTCATGAATTTTCAGTTGACGCGAAGCATATGCAATAACTTGCCCCTCCTGCATTAATACATATCCCAAACCAACACGTAAATCATCGCAATACACCGTATACATCCCCGAGCCGGAAGGCAATACAAGAACTGGTGTTGTAGTCAAAGCCGTCTTGAGCTTCTAGAAGCTCTCCTCACAATCATCGGACCAATGAAAAGGGGCACCCTTTTGGGTCAATCTAGTCAAAGGTGATGCAATAGATGAAAAACCCTGCACAAATCACCGGTAATAACCTGCTAGCCCCAAGAAACTCTGGATCTCGGTCACTGAAGTACGACGTGGCCAACTCTGAACGGCCTCAATCTTCTTGGGATCCACCTTAATACCTTCTCCTAACACAACATGTCCCAAGAATGGCACTGGTGCTAGCCAAAACTCGCACTTAGATAACTTCGCATATAGCTTCTGTTCCCGCAAGGTCTAAAGCACTACTCTCAATTGTTGCTCGTGCTCTCCCATGCTGCGAGAATATATCAAGATGTCATCAATGAAGACAATAAAAATGAATAAATATAAGTCTTGAACACCCTATTCATCAAATCCATGAACGTTGCTGGGTATTAGTCAAGCCAAAGGACATCACCAAAAACTCATAATGGCCATATCTAGTCCGGAATGTAATCTTCGGAACATCCGAGTTTCGAATCCTCAGCTGATGATACCCTGACCTCAGGACTATCTTAGAGAACACCCTAGCACCCTGCAACTGGTCGAATAAATCATCAATATAAGGCAACAAATATTTGTTCTTGATGGTGACTTTGTTCAACTAGCGGTAATCAATGCACATCTGCATAGTCCCATCCTTCGTCTTCATAAATAACACTGGTTCACCCCAAGGTGACACAGTGGGCCTAACAAACCCCTTTGCCAATAGCTCCTCAAGTTGCTCCTTCAACTTCTTCAACTCTTTAGGAGCCATGCGGTATAGTGGAATAGATATAGGCAGAGTGACTGGAGCCAAATCGATATAGAAATCAATATCACGATCCGGTGGCCTACCATGAAGATCAAAAGGAAAAACATCAGTGAACTCTCGAACCATTGGAACTAAATCAATCACTGGGGACTCTAGGGTAGTGTCCCAAAAATAAGCTAGATAAGACAAACACCCCTTCTCGACCATATGTTGAGCCTTCAGGAAATAAATAACCTGACTAGGTGTATCAACTGTGGAACCCTTCCTTTCCAATCTCGGCAACCCTGGCATCACTAGTGAGATAGTCTTAGCATGGAAATCTAGGATGACGTGATATGGAGATAACCAGTTCATGCCAAGGATGACCTCAAAATCGATCATATCAAGTAACATGAGGTCTTCTCTAGTCTCGAAATCATAGAACGTGACCACACATGACTGGTAGACCCGATCCACAACCATGGAATCACCCATAGGAGTGGACACATGAATAGGAGTGCCCAAAGGCTCAGAAGAAATAACCAGGAAACGAGCAAACAGAGATGATACATATGAATAAGTAGACCCCGAGTCAAATAATACCAAAGCATCTCTACCACTGACAAAAATAATACCTGTGATGACGGCGTCTGAGGCCAACGCATTTGGCCTAGGTGGAAGAGCATAGAATCTAGCTGGAGCACCAGCTGGCTGGCACCCGCCTGACTGAGCAGTAGATGGCTGACCTCTCCTTATCTGACATCCACCTCTAGAACGGCCCCTGCCAGCCTGCCCTCCACCTCTAGGCGGTTGGGCAGCTGGTGTTCAAATCATGGGTTGCTGACCCTACAACACTTCCTCGCCCCGAAGCCTAGGGAAGGTCCTCTTCAGATGACCCAGATCTCCACAGTCGTAACACATTCTCGGCACCATTGCATGTTGCCCAGGGGTTTGAGACTGCTGACCCGAATACCCACTAGAAGAACCCTGGATGGATGACAGGCGATAGGAACTCTCTGGCACAGCACTGAAGGGAGCACTAAAAGAATCTTGATAACCTGAATACCCGCCGGAGGAACCTTGAATAGTTGGTGGGCGGTAAGAACTCTCCGGCATCGTACTGAAATAAGGTCTCGTTGGGGCACCTCGGGGAGGGGATAGTAGTACTGAATATGAGAATCTACTGGGTTGGCCCCTCTCGAGGTGACCTCTACCCCTAGATGAGGCACCTCTGAACTCTCCTAAAAACTGGGCCCTCTTGTCCTGCTGAATCTGCTCTCTACCCCTCAGGCGATACCCCTCAATCCTGCGAGCAATCACTACTACTAGCTGATACTCAGTACCCATCTCCACCTCTCAGGCCATGCTAGCTCGAATACTGCGGTGCAACCCTACAACAAATCTATGCACTCTTTGTGCATTTAGGGAAGTATTATGAGTTCATGGCGAGACAACTCAGAAAACCTCACCTCATAATCGGTCACAGACATTTGGCCCTGCTCAAGAAGCTCAAACTTGTGTCGTATCTCTTCCCTCTCAGAGGGTGGAATATACCTATCCAAGAACAACTGGGTGAGCTGACCCCAGGTGAGGGGAGGAGAACCTACTGGCCTGCTAAGAACATAGGACTGCCAACATCTACGGGCCCTGCCCTCCAGCTGAAAAGTAATGAAGTCAACTATATGTGACTCCAATATCCTCATATTGTGCAGTCTGTCCCTCCACTTGTCGATGAAATCCTGGGCATCCTCAAGTCGCTCACCCTCGAAGACAGAGGGTGAAGCCTAGTCCATCTATCCAATAACTTCTACAGATCTTGACGAGACAACTCAAAAAACCTCGCCTCATAATCAGTCACAAACATCTGATCCTGCTCAAGATGCTCAAATTGGTGTCGTAGCTCTTCCCTATCAGAGGGTGGAATATACCTATCCAAGAACAACTAGGTGAACCGACCCCAGGTGACGGGAGGAGAACCTGCTGGCCTGCCAAGAACATAGGACTGCCAACATCTACGGGCCCTACCCTCCAGCTGAAAATTAGTAAAGTCAACTTCATGTGACTCCAATATCCTCATATTGTACAGTCTGTCCCTACACCTATCGATGAAATCCTGGACAACCTCATGTCACTCACCCCAGAAGACAGGGGGTGAAGCCTAGTCCATCTATCCAATAACTTTTGCGGATCACCGTCTACAGCTGGTATAAGTTGAGGCACCACTGTAGCAACTGGCTGGGCCCATCTGCTGGTAGTGCACCAGGGTTCTGATACACTACAGTTGTGTGTCTAGGAGCCTGAGCAGTAGGTGTCTGTGCTCCCCCTCCTGCCTGTGAGATAGCTAGATTGGCTAGAAATAAATCAGCCCGAGTCATAGAATCCATGAACTGAAGCATACGGCCCATAACCTCCTAAAATCCCAGTGTTGTCATAAAGTATGTCGGGGTGGGCTCAGCTGCGGGCACCTCGCCATGCTCCTTTATAATAGGATCTCCTGCAGGATCTACTGGTAGTCCTATTGGAATAACTTTGGGATGTCCTCGTCCGCTACTACGGGTCGGTGCCCTCCCTCGGTCTATGTCTCTGCCTCGAGCAATAGGGGGAACAGATCCACCTGGGTCTGGAACATCAGCCGTGTGTGTCTTCACCATCTGTGAGAGAATAGAAAAAGGAAATTTAGTAAACCAACCACTGCACGATAGGAATGAATAAAGAGTAGTTCTTCCTAATACCATATAGCCTCTCGAAGATAAATACAAACGTCTCTATACCGATCTACAAGACTCTATTAGGCTTGCCCATGGCTTGTGAGACTTACCTGAACCTAGTGCTCTAATACCATGTTGTCACGAACTAAGTCCATAACAGGTCATGATGGCGCCCAACATATGTTTCTGGGCAAGACAACACGTAAGTTACTAACTAAACTTTCGATCACTTTAACCCAAAAAAAATAGTTGAAATAATTCTTTAAGTTGGAAACAAATTAGAAACGATGGATAAAATCATAATAATCATACAACCCCAAAAATACTATAGTCTACTAATGGTTGTGCCAAGACCTGGTGTCATAAGTAGTGGGGAACTAGTAGAATACACAACAAAAATACACTATCATACTATCTGAAATAAAATAGACAACATAAATATATAAGAAAACTCTTTCAAGCTACTGAACGGCACGAAACAGAAGTAGCTCACCGTAGGAGTCTCGAATCTGCTCAATGATACGCATCCGACTGATAGCCAAATGTAACTGCCTTAGACCTTGTACAATTAAGTACAGAAGTGTTGTATAAGTACATAAACAATATGTACCTAGTAAGTATCCCATCTAATCTCGAATAAGTAGAGACGATAGGTCGACTAGATACTTACTAGGGTCAAATAATGTGAGAAGAGTTTTAAAATAAGCATGATATCACACGTTATTAATATTCAATAATCATGGAGTAACAGTTCTTTCCCACGTACTAACATGGTTGCTTTTCTATAGTCTAAGCAGATATGTAACTCAGTCCTTGGAGAATTTCTAAGAAAAACATGCGCAAATAATCACCGTGGGATGTACGGCTCGATCCAACATAAAATAAATTGTGCACGGCTGAGGGTCGAACGGCCCGAACCATAGACGCATCTATTGCCCCGCTCGCGAATCACCCAGTGCGACGCGGTCAAATAGAAATAAGCTCATTAACAAGCTATAATAACACTTAATATATATATAAGGAGTAGCCATACACAGGAATGCCAAATATTCTCCTTTAAAATACCAAACAGAATAAGGTTTATTCTCTAGTCTAATTCTTCTTACTCAAAATAGTTCATACGAATCTGAATTAATCAACACGTACTAGAATATCACGTAGAGCATACTTATGGGTCCTAGACTACCCGAATTTAGCATAATAGTCACTATGTAAGGACTCTCGTCACCTAGTACGTACGTAGCCCCCCCCCCCCCCAATATAATGACAAATAATTCAATTGTTATACCTATGGGGACAATTCCCTTTTACAAGGTTAGAAATGAGACTCACCTCGCTCCAAAGTGTACTTCCAATATCGAACATGAGTCCAAGCCCTCAATTAGGAGCCGAACGAGCCCAAACTAGTTAAACGAAGTGAGAGCTAGTCAATATAGACTCACAAGATTGAATTCCAGCTATTTAAGAAATTTTCCAACCATTAACACAAGTTTCCTAAAATCTGACCCCGGGCCCGCATGCCCGGATTCCAAAAAATTTTGAAAGAAGTTGTTCTCTACAACCGATGGATCAATAATATATTATTTCTAATTAATTCCTTAAAAAATTTTGAGGTTAAATTCAAGTTTTACCAAAACCCTAGGTTTTGCTCTAACCCCTTGATTTTTCCTAATTTTTAGTGTTTCATCTACCTAAATGCAAGTATTAAACTAAGGATGGGTGGAATAAACTTACCTCACAATATTAAGTGAAGACCTTCTCTCAAATGCTCCCAAATCGCCCAAAGGAGGAGTGAAACATGTGATAAAATGACTTAGAACCCGTATTAAATGAACCTCACTGCCCAGCGATTTCCGCATCTATGGTTAGGGGACCGCATATGCGGTCCCGCATCTACGAGAATGCGACCGCATCTGCGAAAAAGGGGAGGGAAGGCTGGGACCGCATCTGCGGTCTGGTAGCCGCTTCTGCGGCTTGGGAGCCGCATCTACGGTTCCTGGCTTGGCCTCCTTGGCCGCTTCTGCGATCGAAGAACCGCACCTGCGGTCCAAGAACCGCAGATGCGATTATGACAAAAGCAGCAGTTCTTCAGGCCTTTCCCAAAATTTCCACTTCACTCGAGCCTCGTCCGATTGACGCTCAGGACTCTCAGGCTCTGCCAGAACATACCGACAAGTCTGGAATCACGAGACGGACCTACTCGAACCTTCGGAACACCCGAAACAACGCTAATCTAGAAATCATCCTCTAAAACCAAATGAATCAAACTTATGAACTTCAAGTTCTTAATTTTCCTCCAACGGGCCAAAAAGCCCTAAAACTACTCGGAATGACATCAAATTTTACAGGCAAGTCTTAATTGATATTTCGGACCTGAACCGGGCTTCGAAACTAAAATACGAGCCAGATACCTGGGAAATCAATGATTACTTAGTTTTCTTCAAATCCTTAAAACTTTAGATTAATAATTTCTAATAAAAATTCATTACTCGGGTTAGGAACCTCGGAATTCGATTCCGGGCATACGCCCAGGTCCCATATTTTCTTACAGACCTTCCGGGACCGTCAAATCATGAATCCAGGTTTGTTTGCTAAAAATATTGACCAAAGTCAAACTTAGTCTTTTAATAAAATCCTAACGAATCAAATGGGCATATTTCACCCAAAACTCTTCTAATTCCCGAACCAACCGTCCCCGCAAGTCATAAATTAGCTAGAGCAAGCACGAAAAGTGTTATTTAAGGGAATGGTGTTCTAAAAGGCAAAACGACCAGGCGAGTCGTTACAATATATATTCGATATTAAATATTAAATATTAAAATTAAGGATTTTAATTCAATTTAAAATTATGTACACACACACACACACACACACACATATATATATATATATATATATATATATATATATTAGCTAATGCACTAATACTTAGTGTAATGTCAATCTATAAGTTAATTACAACTAATACACTTACTAATTACTATACATATATGTCAATAAATGTATATATATATATATTTTTTTGTTTTTTTTTAATAATTTGCATACTTTCCTTCGCATTTGCGAAGGTAGTCTAGGAAAGGCAGGGATCGCAATTGTGATCATTTGGTCGCAATTGTGAAATGTCAGGTCGCATTTGCGACGTTTTCTTCGCAATTGTGATGTTAGCAGAGATGAGAAGACCTGTGTAATTGCGATGGGTTCTTTGCATTTGCGGGTCTCCTGGTCGCAAATACGACACCTACAACTGATCAGAATGACTTTTAGACGGGATTTTTCATTCATTCCCCCATTTTTCAAAACCTAAACCTAAAAAGGCAATTTTTCAAAGACCATGTCTTCCCCAAATCATATGTAAGTGAATCTTAACTCATTTATTTCAATCTTTCACTTTTTTTTACAAGATTTCATCCTAGAATCTAGGATTTTTCATGGTGGTATTGGGAATTTTTGGGTAGAACGTAGGAATTTCGAAATTTGGGAATTTAGACCTCAAATTAAGGTCGGATTTCAAAATCAATTGTATATCCATGCCTGGGGGTGAATGAGTGATCGGGTTTTGATCCGAATTTCAGGTTTTGGTCCGAATTTCCTATTTTGACAACGTGGGCCCCAGGTCGATTTTTGACTTTTTGGAAAAAATATTGGAAAACTTATAATTATACACTGGAATTAATTTTTTTAGCAATAATTGATGTTACCAAGTTAATTATGACTATATACGAGTGGATTGGAGGTGGAATCGAGAGGTAAAGCGGTAATTGAGCTTTGAATTGCCCGTTGGATTGAAGTAAGTGTTGTCCCTAAATTTGACTCGAGGGATTAGGGATCCCCAACTTATTTGCTATGTGAAAATTCATGTTGAGGCGTATAGGTGAGGTGACGAGTACCTATGCGCTGCCAAATTATCTGGTTAGGTTATTCTTTTCCCCCGTACCCAATATAGTGTTCTCCTGTTTTAATTGTTACATGCTTATTGGTGTTTTCATGATTAATTGCTTCTCGTTAAATATTATTTTCTATATTGAAGGTATTAATTATTCCATATAATCATTGTACTTCATTACTTGTTGGAGTTGGCTTATCGGTGTTTTATGGAATAACTTGGTTGGTCTCGTTGTGTAGTATAAACGAAATAAAGTTTCATAATTGGTCGCAATTGTGAAATGTCAGGTCGCATTTGCGACATTTTCTTCGCAATTGCGATGTTAGCAGAGATGAGAAGTCCTGTGTAATTGCGATGGGTTCTTCGCATTTGCGGGGCTCCTGGTCGCAAATGCGACACCTCCAACTGATCAGAATGACTTTTACACTGGATTTTTCATTCATTCCCCTATTTTTCAAAACCTAAACCTCAAGAGGCGATTTTCCAAAGACCGTGTCTTCCCCAAATCATATGTAAGTGAATCTTAACTCATTTCTTTCAAACTTTCACTTTTTTTTACAAGATTTCATCCTAGAATCTAGGGTTTTTCATGGTGGTATTGGGAATTTTTGGGTAGAACGTAGGAATTTCGAAATTTGGGAATTTAGACCTCAAATTAAGGTTGGATTCCAAAATCAATTGTATATCCATGCTCGGGGGTGAATGAGTGATCGGGCTTTGATCCGAATTTCGGGTTTTGGTCCAAATTTTCAATTTTGACAATGCGGGCCCCAGGTCGATTTTTGACTTTTTGGAAAAAATATTGGAAAACTTATAATTATACATTGGAATTAATTTTTTAGCAATAATTGATGTTACCAAGTTAATTATGACTATATACAAGTGGATTGGAGGTGGAATCGAGAGGTAAAGCGGTAATTGGGCTTTGAATTGCCCGTTGGATTGAGGTAAGTGTTGTGCCTAAATTTGACTCGAGGGATTAGGGATCCCCAACTTATTTGCTATGTGAAAATTCATGTTGAGGCGTATAGGTGAGGTGACGAGTACCTATGCGCTGCCAAATTACCTGGTTAGGCTATTCTTTTCCACCGTCCCCAATATAGTGTTCTCCTGTTTTAATTGTTACATGCCTATTGGTGTTTTCATGATTAATTGCTTCTTGTTAAATATTATTTTCTATATTGAAGGTATTAATTATTCCATATCTTCATTGTACTTCATTATTTGTTGGAGTTGGCTTATCGGTGTTTTATGGAATAACTTGGTTGGTCTCGTTGTGTAGTATAAACGAAGTAAAGTTTCATAATTGGTCGTAATTGTGAAATGTCAGGTCGCATTTGCGATGTTTTCTTCGCAATTGTGATGTTAGCAGAGATGAGAAGACCTGTTTAATTGCGATGGGTTCTTCGCATTTGCGGGGCTCCTGGTTGCAAATGCGACACCTCCAACTGATCATAATGACTTTTAGACGGGATTTTTCATTCATTCCCCCATTTTTCAAAACCTAAACCTCAAGAGGCGATTTTCCAAAGACCATGTCTTCCCCAAATCATATGTAAGTGAATCTTAACTCATTTCTTTCAATCTTTCACTTTTTTTTACAAGATTTCATCCTAGATTCTAGGAATTTTCATGGTGGTATTGGGATTTTTGGGTAGAACGTAGGAATTTCGAAATTTGGGAATTTAGACCTCAAATTAAGGTCGGATTCCAAAATCAATTGTATATCCATGCTTGGGGGTGAATGAGTGATCGGGTTTTGATCCAAATTTCGGGTTTTGGTCCGAATTTCCGATTTTGACAACGCGGGCCCTAGGTTGATTTTTGATTTTTGGAAAAAATATTGGAAAACTTATAATTATACATTGGAATTAATTTTTTAGCAATAATTGATGTTACCAAGTTAATTATGACTATATACAAGTGGATTGGAGGTGGAATCGAGAGGTAAAGCGGTAATTGGGCTTTGAATTGCCCGTTGGATTGAGGTAAGTGTTGTGCCTAAATTTGACTCGAGGGATTAGGGATCCCCAACTTATTTCCTATGTGAAAATTCATGTTGAGGCGTATAGGTGAGGTGACGAGTACCTATGCGCTGCCAAATTATCTGGTTAGGCTAATCTTTTCTCCCGTCCCCAATATAGTGTTCTCCTGTTTTAATTGTTACATGCTTATTGGTGTTTTCATGATTAATTGCTTCTTGTTAAATATTATTTTCTATATTGAAGGTATTAATTATTCCATATCTTCATTGTACTTCATTACTTGTTGGAGTTGGCTTATCGGTGTTTTATGGAATAACTTGGTTGGTCTCGTTGTGTAGTATAAACGAAGTAAAGTTTCATAATTGGTCGCAATTGTGAAATGTCAGGTCGCATTTGCGACGTTTTCTTCGCAATTGCGATGTTAGCAGAGATGGGAAGACCTGTTTAATTGCTATGGGTTCTTCGCATTTGCAGGGCTCCTGGTTGCAAATGCGACACCTCCAACTAATCAGAATGACTTTTAGACGGGATTTTTCATTCATTCCTCCATTTTTCAAAACCTATACCTCAAGAGGCGATTTTCCAAAGACCATGTTTTCCCAAAATCATATGTAAGTGAATCGTAACTCATTTCTTTCAATCTTTTACTTTTTTTTACAAGATTTCATCCTAGATTCTAGGATTTTTCATGGTGGTATTGGGATTTTTGGGTAGAACGTAGGAATTTCGAAATTTGGGAATTTAGACCTCAAATTAAGGTCGGATTCCAAAATCAATTGTATATCCATGCTTGGGGATGAATGAGTGATCGGGTTTTGATCCAAATTTCGAGTTTTGGTCCGAATTTCCGATTTTGACAACGCGGGCCCCAGGTCAATTTTTGACTTTTTGGAAAAAATATTGGAAAACTTATACTTATACATTGGTATTTATTTTTTTAACAATAATTGATGTTACCAAGTTAATTATGACTATATACAAGTGGATTGGAGGTGGAATCGAGAGGTAAAGTGGTAATTGAGCTTTGAATTGCCCGTTGGATTGAAGCAAGTGTTGTCCCTAAATTTGACTCGAGGGATTAGGGATCCCCAACTTATTTGCTATGTGAAAATTCATGTTGAGGCGTATAGGTGAGGTGACGAGCACCTATGCGCTGCCAAATTATCTGGTTAGGCTATTCTTTTCCCCCGTCCCCAATATAGTGTTCTCCTATTTTAATTGTTACATGCTTATTGGTGTTTTCATGATTAATTGCTTCTCGTTAAATATTATTTTCTATATTGAAGGTATTAATTATTCCATATAATCATTGTACTTCATTACTTGTTGGAGTTGTCTTATCGGTGTTTTATGGAATAACTTGGTTGGTCTCGTTGTGTAGCATAAACGAAGTAAAGTTTCATAATTGGTCGCAATTGTGAAATGTCAGGTCGCATTTGCGACGTTTTCTTCGCAATTGCGATGTTAGCAGAGATGAGAAGACCTGTGTAATTGCGATGGGTTCTTCGTATTTGGGGGCTCCTGGTCGCAAATGCGACACCTCCAACTGATCAGAATGACTTTTAGACGGGATTTTTCATTCATTCCCCCATTTTTCAAAACCTAAACCTCAAGAGGCGATTATCCAAAGACCATGTCTTCCCCAAATCATATGTAAGTGAATCTTAACTCAATTCTTTCAATCTTTCCCTTTTTTTTACAAGATTTCATCCTAGAATCTAGGATTTTTCATGGTGGTATTGGGAATTTTTGGGTAGAACGTAGGAATTTCGAAATTTGGGAATTTAGACCACTAATTAAGGTCGGATTCCAAAATCAATTGTATATCCATGCCTGGGGGTGAATGAGTGATCGGGTTTTGATCCGAATTTCGGGTTTTGGTCCGAATTTTCGATTTTGACAACGCGGGCCCAAGGTTAATTTTTGACTTTTTGGAAAAAATATTGGAAAACATATAATTATACACTGGAATTAATATTTTTTAGCAATAATTGATGTTACCAAGTTAATTATGACTATATACGAGTGGATTGGAGGTGGAATCGAAAGGTAAAGCGGTAATTGAGCTTTGAATTGCTCGTTAGATTGAAGTAAGTGTTGTCCCTAAATTTGACTCGAGGGATTAGGGATCCCCAACTTATTTGCTTTGTGAAAATTCATGTTGAGGCGTATAGGTGAGGTGACGAGTACCTATGCGCTGCCAAATTATCTGGTTAGGCTATTCTTTTCCCCCGTCCCCAATATAGTGTTCTCCTGTTTTAATTGTTACATGCTTATTGGTGTTTTCATGATTAATTGCTTCTTGTTAAATATATTAATTGCTTCTTGTTAAATATTATTTTCTATATTGAAGGTATTAAATATTCCATATAATCATTGTACTTCATTACTTGTTGGAGTTGGCTTGTCGGTGTTTTATGGAATAACTTGGTTGGTCTCGTTGTGTAGTATAAACGAAATAAAGTTTCATAATTGGTCGCAATTGTGAAATGCCAGGTCGCATTTGCGACGTTTTCTTGGAAATTGCGTTGTTAGCAGAGATGAGAAGACCTGTGTAATTGCGATGGGTTCTTCACATTTGCGGGGCTCCTGGTCGCAAATGCGACACCTCCAGCTGATCAGAATGACTTTTAGACGGGATTTTTCATTCATTCCCCCATTTTTCAAAACCTTAACCTCAAGAGGCGATTTTCCAAAGACCATGTCTTCCCCAAATCATATGTAAGTGAATCTTAACTCATTTCTTTCAATCTTTCACTTGTTTTTACAAGATTTCATCCTAGAATCTAGGATTTTTCATGGTGGTATTGTGAATTTTTGGGTAGAACGTAGGAATTTCGAAATTTGGGAATTTAGATATCAAATTAAGGTCGGATTCCAAAATCAATTGTATATCTATGCCTGGGGGTGAACGAGTGATCGGGTTTTGATCCGAATTTCGGGTTTTAGTCCGAATTTCCGATTTTGACAACGCGGGCCCAAGGTTAATATTTGACTTTTTGGAAAAAGTATTGGAAAACTTATAATTATACACTGGAATTAATTTTTTTAGCAATAATTGATGTTACCAAGTTAATTATGACTATATACAAGTGGATTGGAGGTGGAATCGAAAGGTAAAGCGGTAATTGAGCTTTGAATTGCCCGTTGGATTGAAGTAAGTGTTGTCCCTAAATTTCACTCGAGGGATTAGGGATCCCCAACTTACTTGCTTTGTGAAAATTCATGTTGAGGCGTATAGGTGAGGTGACGAGTACCTATGCGCTGCCAAATTATCTGGTTAGGCTATTCTTTTCCCCCGTCCCCAATATAGTGTTCTCCTGTTTTAATTGTTACATGCTTATTGGTGTTTTCATGATTAATTGCTTCTTGTTAAATATTATTTTCTATATTGAAGGTATTAATTATTCCATATAATCATTGTGCTTCATTACTTGTTGGAGTTGGCTTATCGGTGTTTTATGGAATAACTTGGTTGGTCTCGTTATGTAGTATAAACGAAATAAAGTTTCATAATTGGTCGCAATTGTGAAATGCCAGGTCGCATTTGCGACGTTTTCTTGGAAATTGCGATGTTAGCAGAGATGAGAAGACCTGTGTAATTGCGATGGGTTCTTCGCATTTGCGGGGCTCCTGGTCGCAAATGCGACACCTCCAACTGATCAGAATGACTTTTAGACGGGATTTTTCATTCATTCCCCCATTTTTCAAAACCTAAACCTCAAGAGGCGATTTTCCAAAGACCATGTCTTCCCCAAATCATATGTAAGTGAATCTTAACTCATTTCTTTCAATCTTTCACTTGTTTTTACAAGATTTCATCCTAGAATCTAGGATTTTTCATGGTGGTATTGGGAATTTTTGGGTGGAACGTAGGAATTTCGAAATTTGGGAATTTAGACATCAAATTAAGGTCGGATTCCAAAATCAATTGTATATCCATGCCTGGGGGTGAATGAGTGATCGGGTTTTGATCTAAATTTCGGGTTTTGGTCCGAATTTCCAATTTTGACAATGCGGGCCCCAGGTCGATTTTTGACTTTTTGGAAAAAATATTGGAAAACTTATAGTTATACATTGGAATTATTTTTTTTAGCAATAATTGATGTTACCAAGTTAATTATGACTATATACGAGTGGATTGGAGGTGGAATCGAGAGGTAAAGCGGTAATTGAGATTTGAATTGCCCGTTGGATTGAAGTAAGTGTTGTCTCTAAATTTGACTCGAGGGATTAGGGATCCCCAACTTATTTGCTATGTGAAAATTCATGTTGAGGCGTATAGGTGAGGTGACGAGTACCTATGCGCTGCCAAATTACCTGGTTAGGCTATTCTTTTCCACCGTCCCCAATATAGTGTTCTCCTGTTTTAATTGTTACATGCCTATTGGTGTTTTCATGATTAATTGCTTCTTGTTAAATATTATTTTCTATATTGAAGGTATTAATTATTCCATATCTTCATTGTACTTCATTATTTGTTGGAGTTGGCTTATCGGTGTTTTATGGAATAACTTGGTTGGTCTCGTTGTGTAGTATAAACGAAGTAAAGTTTCATAATTGGTCGTAATTGTGAAATGTCAGGTCGCATTTGCGATGTTTTCTTCGCAATTGTGATGTTAGCAGAGATGAGAAGACCTGTTTAATTGCGATGGGTTCTTCGCATTTGCGGGGCTCCTGGTTGCAAATGCGACACCTCCAACTGATCATAATGACTTTTAGACGGGATTTTTCATTCATTCCCCCATTTTTCAAAACCTAAACCTCAAGAGGCGATTTTCCAAAGACCATGTCTTCCCCAAATCATATGTAAGTGAATCTTAACTCATTTCTTTCAATCTTTCACTTTTTTTTACAAGATTTCATCCTAGATTCTAGGAATTTTCATGGTGGTATTGGGATTTTTGGGTAGAACGTAGGAATTTCGAAATTTGGGAATTTAGACCTCAAATTAAGGTCGGATTCCAAAATCAATTGTATATCCATGCTTGGGGGTGAATGAGTGATCGGGTTTTGATCCAAATTTCGGGTTTTGGTCCGAATTTCCGATTTTGACAACGCGGGCCCTAGGTTGATTTTTGATTTTTGGAAAAAATATTGGAAAACTTATAATTATACATTGGAATTAATTTTTTAGCAATAATTGATGTTACCAAGTTAATTATGACTATATACAAGTGGATTGGAGGTGGAATCGAGAGGTAAAGCGGTAATTGGGCTTTGAATTGCCCGTTGGATTGAGGTAAGTGTTGTGCCTAAATTTGACTCGAGGGATTAGGGATCCCCAACTTATTTGCTATGTGAAAATTCATGTTGAGGCGTATAGGTGAGGTGACGAGTACCTATGCGCTGCCAAATTATCTGGTTAGGCTATTCTTTTCCCCCGTCCCCAATATAGTGTTCTCGTGTTTTAATTGTTACATGCTTATTGGTGTTTTCATGATTAATTGCTTCTTGTTAAATATTGTTTTCTTTATTGAAGGTATTAATTATTCCGTATCTTCATTGTACTTCGTTACTTGTTGGAGTTGGCTTATCGGTGTTTTATGGAATAACTTGGTTGGTCTCGTTGTGTAGTATAAACGAAGTAAAGTTTCATAATTGTATATATTTATGTTTACTTTGGTTGAATCTTGGTGATTGTGGAAGGTTTTGAGCTAACTAGTGAAATTCTATTCTTATTATGTGTTTGATACTGATATATATGTTGAGGAGGAATAAGGGTGAACTGTGCTTGTCTGGTATGAGCGGATTACATGCCACAACAATGAGAAATAAGGGTAGACAGGTAGGATCCGGTTGCACGCCACAACAGGAGGAATAAGGATGACATATTGAAGAGTAATAAGGGTGGACGTGTAGGATCGGGTTGCACGCCGCAACAAGGAGTAATAAGGGTGAATGTTCATATTGTTACTAATATTGATATATGGTAGGATCGGGTTACACGTCGTATCATTTATGTGTTCTCTGTATTTTTTTATTTAACTATGTAAGGCACTTCGACATTATATGATTTATTTGAGGATTTTTTTATAGCTGGATACTGATGAGATACCCGAGTTTCGTACTTATTCTTTGCAAGTTATTGTCTTATTTCATTCGCACATATTTCTGCTTTATTATACACTGTTGTAGGTTATATTTATTATTTCCCCGTCATACCCTCGTCGAGGTTAGGCTCGGTACTTACCAGTACATGGTGTCGGTTGTACTGATACTGCACTCTGCATTTTCTATGCAGATTTTGGAGTTGGTTGTGGCTGATCGTGAGGTCGATTATAGGAATTCATCTAGAAGACCCAAGGTAGTCCTGCAGGCGTCTGCAGGACCTGGCGTCCCCTCCTATGCTTTACATTTCTGTTTTATTTTCTTCGAGACAGATGTACTTTTCTTTCAGACTAATACTTGTAGATATTTATAGAATGTTCGTGAGTTGTGACACCAGTTTTGGGTAGTAACTATTTCTGTTGTTGTTAATAGTATAAGGATAATTAGTTAATTTTCACTTCTGCATTTATTTTCCACTTGATTTAGCTTTGTTAATCTTAATTATAAAGTGTAAAGGAAAAAGTGATAGAACTCTAATGTTGGCTTGCCTAGAAAGTACGATGTTATGCGCCATCACGGCCCCGATGGTGGGAATTCCGAGTCATGACAAGTTGGTATCAGAGCACTAGGTTACTTATGTCTTACGATTCACAAACAAACTTCGTATAGTTTGGGAGACCGGTATAGAGACATCTGTACTTATCTCCTAGAGGCTACAGAGTTTAGGAACAATTTCACTTCTATTCTTCTCTATCGTGCGATTTTATTCTTTCATTGCTAATTTAACTCTTCTACTGTTGCTCACTCATAGTTAGCAAGAACATGTACCTCTTCATCAACTGATCAGCAGCCTGAGCCCCAGTGGCAGCTCCTACGAGGGGCAGAGGTCGAGGTCGCGGTAGGGGCAGGGCTTAGCCCAGAACTCGAGAAGCATACCAGTAGAGGGTCCTTAGGTGGAGTTTGATGATGAGTTTCCGGCCAGACAGTTCCGGTAGGACCAACTCAAGTCCCCGAGATGTTCATAGCCACCCTAGTATTTCAGCATACTTTGGTCCGTCTTGTGGACCTTATAGAGAGTGTTGCTCAGACTGGCATATTTCCTGTAGCAGCAGCCGTCTTTCAGGCTGGGGGAGGAACTCAGACTCCTTAAACTCACACTCCGGAGCACATGGCTCCCCAGTTTCAGACTCTAGTAGCTCAGCCAGTTGGGGAAGTTCCACCAGGTGTTACGGTAAAGACCGATGATGGATTAGCTATGTCTTCTGAGGTTCTGTGGAGGTTTGATTGGTTTATCAAACTTTTCACCATTGTGTATGGCGGTACATCTTCAGAGGATCCCCAGGACTATCTAGACAGTTGTCATGAGGTATTACGGAGCATGGGGATAGTGGAGACCAATAGGGTTGACTTTGCTGTTTTTCGTCTATCAGGTTTCGCCAAGAAATGGCGGAGGGATTTTTGTTTGGCCAAACTAGCTGGGTCTCCTGCTTTGACTTGGGATCAGTTCTCTCAACTATTTCTGGAGAAGTATCTTCCTGTCATTCAGAGAGAGGACTACAGGAGGCAGTTCCATCGTCTCCAGCAGGGCTCTATGATTGTCACTCACTGTCACACCTCCTTTCGGCGCTACCGCACCCCGCGAAGGGCGTGGTGGCAGGGAATTTTTCCAATTGAAGGACAATTAAAACGGGATTTATTATTAAGATTCAAAGTCACCACTTGAGAGATTTATGGTGTCCCAAGTCACCAGTTTGAATCCCGAATCGAGGAAAAAGCTGACTCTATATTACAGTCTGCGAACCAGAAATCTACGTAAGGAATTATGTTAACCCGGGAGAAGGTGTTAGGCATTCCCGAGTTCCGTGGTTCTAGCACGGTCGCTTAACTGTTATATTTGGCTTAATTATCTGATCTTATAACATGACTTAGCTTATGTGTAAATTTAACTTTCAACCGCTTTTGATTTTTTTGTTATTATTATTTTTAACAAAAAATTGCAACGTCGTGAAAATGCGTTTCGGACCACACCGCACCAGTACGCATGTGGCCTTTAACACATTTCGACTTCGTTGAGATTTTGGATTTGGGTCACATAAATGTGCACCCGTGTTTAGAAAAGTAAATTATTAAAAGCGCGCCTAAAGTGACAAACGCGTTATTATTTTTGGAGGAGCCGTGTAATTCGCTAAACGGCACATCCCGAAGTCTAAGTATTTTTAATATATACATTTTATGAGGGCCCCGCAACTTAGGTATTTTTGTTTGTCGAGGCTCGTCCTATTCATAATTTTTAAAAGAGTTACAACGTCAT